>JAWQFJ010022413.1:0-14091 GCA_034096865.1 Theodoxus fluviatilis
CAAAAGTTATGATTTTTTATGAAAAAATTTCGGACCTTTTTTAACTATAAAAACAACAGAAAACTTGCTGATTCAAATTGCATGCACTGAACCTTAAAAATCCTGACATCACTTCTACTTATTTTAAAAGCTATCAAGAAAACCAATGAGACATCTCTGGATGCTTATGATCTGGAAACTTTGTTCGATTAAAAAGATTTTAAAATTGACAGACAGATCTATGAATTTTACTAATTGATTAATAGAAGTCAATTAATTTACCCGCCGGTCCTACTCAAAACTCGCTCATAAAACGTTCATAACTTTTTATTTACAAAGATATAAGCCAACCTCCCTCAATGATCTCCTTTGAGAAGCTTAATTGGACCGGAACTCAGTTGATTAAACAGATAAAAACAATCAGTACAAAAAGGCCAAAAAGATATGAAAGATGAATGAATTAATTAATCAGTCAATTAATTACTACCGTGTTCACCAGACTTATTTCAGAGGTTTTACATCGTCCTCCGAAGTCTGTGGCTAATCAAGCGTCAGGCGCACAGCAATTGCAAAAATGATTAGTAATCCATGTATCTGATGACATTAAAGTCAACAACCCTGAAATACACCATACCCAAATTGGCATTATAATAACAAAAGTAATACTCGATAGAGGATATATTGTAGACCTTGGAAATCTGCCTAGTGACGCCGCAGCCAACTGGAAAATCGTGCGACCTTGTGTTTTAGGTTCAGGACGAATAATTTTTCTCACAGACCATATATTCTTTTCAAATTACATTACACTTGTAGCAAAATGATTGTTCTATGTGATTTTTACAACCCGAATAAAAAACAGTTCCGCGTTCGAGATGAACGTAGGGGGGGTTTTGATGAGCAACAATCTTCGCGCCACTTGTCTCTTCGCAGCATTTCACAAAACGTGATGTACGGTTAAACTTACACTGGGCAGGCTGGGAAAGAAGGTTAAACTTAAGTCAACTAAAAAAACACCGTTTTTGCGTGAGGACTAAAAATAGAGGTTGCGTGTGCGTAGCGCGAAAACGCTTTGGGTAGGAACTGAGCGCGTGATCGCCCCTAAACAGCAGTCTACTAGCTTATTCGCGGACCGCGGCGCGTGGCTTCTCTCACGTCGTCAAAAAGCTCTGCACGATTCTGCGAGTCGTATTGTGAGCAAAGCTATTTCCAAACGAACGGTAAGAATTCGATGCTGTTGTAAACACAGTGATTACCAGAGGCCGGTTTTTGCACTGCAGTCTCTACACTACAGTCTACAGTACAAGACTACATCAACATCATAATTCATAACATCATAACATGTCAGTTGCCAGTCTTCTAATAAAATTGTTTCGTCAAAGAAGCACAAGATGTCACGAAACAAGTTTTCCAGAAATCTTAAAACTACAGAAAAGAATAAAATAGTTGACATACGCTCCTGCGAGACATCTGTCTTTGATGGGCAAATAGCTAAGAATATGCAATAATATATTGTCAGGAATAGCGTCTATGCGTCCACACGAAGCCGCCATTTTCGGAAACAACCACGTGGTTTGTCACATGATCTCATGTGACCGAAATAATTCCTCATGCTTGCAATGAGTTGCTACGAATATAAGTAGCCGAAACCAAGCGTATTACATACAATAAAATCATTGTTAATGCAAAGATTTGAAATCTGTTTTTAATTTTTTTCATTAATTCTGTTGCAACGAATTGCATTATGCGCTGATTTGTAGACTTCGACCTGTGGCAGTAAAGACCCACAGGATCTTTGGTGGCAGTTTTGCAGGTACGCCACGTTTGCACGGTCGCACAGCCGCAGCTGTGTCAGCTGATACTAGAATGTAATCTTCTTTTTTAATACATTGCCTTGAGTTCAGGTAGTTTTTTCGCTGCATTTTAATGGTATGCAACCTACTGCTACAGTTGAGCATTTTGTGGTTTCTTGAGCACTATGCGATGTGGATCAACAACTGCACTCCAGTTCTGATCAAACTCAAAGGTCTTTGTAAATTGTAGTTTGTTCTGATTGTCAAATGAATTATTATTTCGCATGAATTAAGGGGGACTTGGCAGTTATGCGAATACTTTGAATTATATGCATATTAACGTGTACGGTGCGAATTTCAGTAAAGTTAAACATAAGACCTACTCGTGTGCAAAATCTACATAAAATTTAAAGCTTCCGCACAGGCGATCATGAGTGGTTTCGATATCATATTGCATTGCATAACGTGAAGAAGGAAACAAGTCACGAGTGCAACTGAATTTAAGTGTGCGTGCGCAAATATTTTTATGTCCCGCCATTCGTAACGACTTGCTTTCGCATGAGAAGGTGGTATATATCTAATAAGTGCGTGTTTCGAGCAGAAAGTGCTGTTTATTAAAACAGAAAGTCGTTGGTTTCTATGAAGTCAATAATCACGCATGACTTCAATGTATTGTCACGTATGTAGCCGAACTTGCCCTCAAGATATTCTCATTTTTCTCACACAAAGTATAAATTATTATCCCCATACAATGATACAGCACGAGCATGTTGAAGATCCATGCAAGTATATTGTGAATGCAGGCAAGTAAACAGCATATATGGCAGTTTTTCCGTTTCTTCCTTAGCTCTAGAGACGTAGAGTGCGATATTTTTGCCTAACCAATAACATTTAAATGTGCACAAGTCTTGCATGTAAATAGAAGCAATGGAAACTGTAGAACATGGAATGCAAATAGTAGTATCACATGACTTCAGTAATAGCGAAAGTAGATCAGAACAACATCTGCAAAAACTGTTTTCATTGTTTATGTTATTCAGTCCAATGCAGTTTTTATCCTTGCAACTGTCACTTCAGGCAAAGCACTGGACTGTTCAATGTTAAGAACGTTTGGGGCAGGGTTGTGTCTCAGCAAGTTTAGGTGTATATAGTAGTAACAAAGGAACGAGCAAATATATATATATATATATATATATATATATTTATATATATATATATTATATATATATATATATATATATATTTTATATATATATATTAAGCTCTTCTTTTTTCCTAACACGTACATAACTGGCTATAGTTGTCAGAAAGCATAAAGGCAGAATAGAACCTGTAAATAAATACAGTGTTAGTTTCTGGAACAGTTATGTGGACAGTTTCTACATTATTTCTTGACAAAATAATTATATCATGCAAAATCTTCCCTTTTCTTTATTTAACTGGAGTGATGTGTTACAGAGTTCGGCAGAGAGCAGTTCTTCATCCTTTTCATGAATTTCAGTCCTCAGAGAAACCTGCCTTACTACTGGAACAAGAAAAGCGAGGTGCATGCAAGCACTCGATCTGTCCAACCTATCAAGTTTACAACTCCAGGTTTCACATAAGGCAAAAAAAGAGAGAGAAAAATGTTGTTACAATAACCCAACTGACCCTTTATATTTTCCCTGCTGACCCTGCTCTTTTTTGTGAGGTTGCAAAGAAAGAAAAAGAAAATTGATGGTAAACAAGGAAATGCGTGCTGTCCAATCTTCCCAGCCCAATGAGCACTCATGGAATGCAATATCTCAGTTACACACACACACAAAAGTTTTCTGTGAAATAAAGTTTGGTGTATATTTAATCTGGCCTCTTCTATAAGGAGGGGGAAAATTTCAGGCTGACCTGCCGACCCCACCCCCCACTCCCTTTTTTTCCCCGCCCATGTTGGCCATATACAATTCTGTTGTTTCATTTTACTGTGTGCTATTGAATCTGAGTAGAAGTACTCACTTCCTCATTTGTAATGTCCTCATGCACGGAGTCTTGCCAGGCATTGATGGCTGTTGGTTTGCTGTGCAGATCAGGCCTCAGCTGAAACAACAGAACAGATTATTCCTGTAGGCGAAAGGCCCATTACATTAATGGGGCAAAAACAGGTATTTCATTTAATTAAGCTAGTACATTTTTGAGATCTTAGATGACAAACTGGTTCATGGAGTAGAGTTTTTCTCCTGAGCTTTAGTGCTTTCAGTTTAACTATGAACCAAGCTATAAGGCACAACACTTCCCTTTTGTGTGCATCATAGCATGGGGAAATTTGGCTGTGTACGTTTCCCTACAGCTGAAAGACTGTTCCTAGGAAGGACCTTGCGGCAGAACTTTCTCTCAAGGACCCCCCTGTGGGTTGGGGGTCAGAATAGATCCACCTCATTTCCCTATGTGATTCATGAGCGATGGATAATTAGGGGGATTGTGACTTTATTTGCATTTACTATAAACTATTCTAGTGATTTTTTTTGCTAAATGGCCTTACATAGCCTACAAAGGCTAATAGGCTGTAGAACTTCCTCCCCCCCCCCCCCCCCCCCCCCTCCCTCTCTCCCTCCCTCTCAAGAACTGTTCATCTGCCTTGCCTCACTGCTAGGCACAGTAACTGTACCTTGAGGCCCTGAAAAAATTAATTAATGAATCAGGCTGTAAATTGCAATCACTCAGAATGGTCTTAAAACAGACTTCACTTATATTTTCCCAAATTACCAATGATGACTTTGTTGCATCTGATACAGATTTCATTCATCCATATATGTGCGAGCATCACAGATCTCTCTTAAATGATCAATTTGTAGCACCTGCAAGAAGAAATATTGCATGCATAGGTGCCTGTATGCATAATTTAGGTTTTATCTGCTGCCTGATGAATTGAGCTTCTCTTCATATCATATAGAATGCTTTTGAATAAATAAAAGTTGGATTTTTATCATAGCCCCACCCCCCCACCCCTTCCCCTCTCTCAGCCTACCACCCTCCTGTGGTTTGGGGGTTGGGGGTAAGAACAAACCTACTGTGTCTCCCTATGCAATTCTTTAAAAACACCTGATAACTTGGGAAGCTATGATTTCACTTGCTCTTCCTCAAACCAGAGCTAGTGAATTTATGCTCTCAATGGCCAGTTACATTTGTTCATTCATTCTAGCCTATTTCACGCATGTACTCATTCTTTATCTATCAACCAATATGTGTTGTCCTTGACAAAGACTTTTTGGTGTTTAAAATATTGCACTTTAGTCACTTTGAAGTTTCATTGGTCTTTTTATTTAATAAGACGAGCAATATTTTTATCCTGTACAGTTCAGTTGTGTTTTTGTATTATGCCTGATGACGACTTTAAAGTAAAAAATGTACATTTGTACTTTTGTAGTATTTTCATTTACTGCCTTTGATTTGGTTCAATAAGACTGGCAATAAAAAAATAACTCCCTATGCTCTGTTGTCAGCAGACTTCCTCCTGCTCTGTTGTCAGCAGACTTCCTCCTGCTCTGTTACAGCACCATGTGGCAGGCTCTGCAGCCAACAGAGCTGTGGTCTAGGGTGGCCCGTGTGGAGACAGCCACCTGGAAGAAAGTTGCTGTGGGTCTTGGCTGTCTTCGCCTGAGCTGGAGCCTGATCTACCTGTGGACCTGCTACAGAGTGCGCTGCAAGATCAGGAGCAAGCAGCAAGAACTCAGGCAGTCCCTGGACCAGATTCGAGACAAGCTGCTCACTGAGGGAGTATGTTTATGAGCTATCTGTTTCTTGGCATCTCCTATCAGGTTCTAGCTGTGAAAAGCTTGTGTGTGTGTGTGTGTGTGTGTGTGGTTGAGAGTGATTCGGGCAGTCTCTGCATTATACATCTATAGGGCAAGTGTTCAGTCAACAGGGAGAGCTATCTATTTATTTGTTTGTTTGTTTGTTTGTTTGCTCATTTGTTCGTTTGTTCATTCATTCTCTCATTTAGTAATCAATTAATCAATTAATTTATGGATGGATTGATGGACGGACAGATGGACTTAGTGATTGATTGATTTATTTGTTTGTTTGTTTGTTTGTTATTTTAAACTCTCTTTTTTTGTACTGATCTTAGGTTTTGTGTATGGTCTGAGTTTTACACTTTATCAAATCAGGTCATGTTCACTCTCTTGAAGCAGGTGTGTCTAGTTTCATATCCTTTCTTTTTTCTGCTTCTTGTTTGATGACTGAGTGTGGAGTAGTTTTCAAATAAAATTGTGGCAGCCTTTCTCTAGCTTCTTTTACAGGTTTTGATTGTGTTTTGTTGTGTCCATTTGTGTTTAATCATCAGCTTTACACACATTTGCATGGATAGGTTATATAATGTCCAAGGAAATGGAGGGAAAAAGAAACAAAGAAGAAAAAATATTTAATTGTAGAAGAACCCAAAAATGAGTTGAGATCACAAAAGCAGTACGTGGAATAATTGATCAACCTGTTTTCCCACAGGTAAGTGAATCAGCAGGGCATTTTTACATGAGATCCTGACTACTACGTTAGGAAAGATTTTCCACATAGCATTTATAAAAAAAACTATTTGTCATAGCAAGATGGATGGATTTGTGATTAATTTGCATTGATGTCACTTCACAGGAGACCCCAGAGAAACGACATGCTATAACATCCCTGCCCTTCAACCAGCTGGTGAAGAGACTGCAGGAAGGACAACTGAAGGCAGTGGATGTGCTTCATGCTTACCAGGCCAAGGTGAGAGAGAGAGAGAGAGAGAGAGAGAGAGAGAGAGAGAGAGAGAGAGAGAGAGAGAGAGAGAGAGAGAGAGAGAGAGTGAATTGAACTGAGTAGAATACAATATACTTTATTTCACAAGGGTAGTGAATTAGACTGAAATGCCTGACTTGCATTCAGCCTTTGCAAATGTAAACATAAAAATTTGATGTACATATGAAGAAATAAGAAAAAGAAAACCAGTTATATATGTGTGTGTGTGTGTGTGTGTGTGTGAGAGAGAGAGAGAGAGAGAGAGAGAGAGAGAGAGAGAGAGGGAGGGAAGGGGGGTGTGGGGGTGGGGTTGCAGACAGAAGTCAGATTTATGCTTACACCTACTCATGCCTGCATGCATTCATGCATTGATGAACAGCTGCATACATGCATACATGGAAGCTAACCCATGCACATGGGAGACTGGAATAGATACATCCAGACCCACATTGTTTGAACTGTATTTTGTCATGCAGTATTTATTTCCTCCTGTGTGCAGAGCATTTTTAATATACACCTGAATCAGTCAAGTAACTTGCTGATATCTTCAGATTTTGTTTTTATTTTTTTAAAACATCATTTATCATTATTGTTAATTGCCTAGAGATTTAACCATCAGTTTTATCACCATAAACAGCATGTAAAGGTTTAGTATTAGTGCAAACATTTCTTGAACATACATGCATGTGTTTACTGCTGCCAGGAATTCTCATTGCTGGTGGAAAGAACTAATTAGGCCCTAAATTAGGGCTTCTTTTTCCAAGCCTTTAACTTATGCTATGCAGTTATTATTTTTTTTACCCCCAGTGGGTTTGAGGTGAGAAATGTCCCACCACATTTCTCTACATGATTGGTAAGAGGTGAATATTTGGGGAAATTTTGACTTGCTCTTATTTCAACCAGCTCTGGTGATTTTTTCATGATTAATGGCCTTACTTAGCCTACAAAGGCTGATAGACGGTAAAACTCCATTCACCCATTTGTCCATTTATTTTTTACAGGCCTTGGCAGCAACAGAGAAGTGCAACTGTGTGGTGGAGTTCATCAAAGAGGCTGAGGTATGATACCGTTGCCAGAGTTATGATTGATTTGCCTTTACAGAGGCGTCTCAAACAGTCAAGTCCTGAACTGAAAAGGGAAATTCTGCCAGTGTGAATCTTTGAACTCATTGTGCATGAGAGAGAGAGAGAGAGAGAGAGAGAGAGAGAGAGAGAGAGAGAGAGAGAGAGAGAGAGAGAGATGTAATTTAATAAGAAAAAGTTGAATACCAGATATTAAATGATAGCTAGAAATAAGGAAAACAATAGATGAAGAGAACTGCACATGTGATGAACATAGTAAAACTGCACAGTCATAACTGATTTGAAGCATAAAACCATGCACAGCATTCTTTGCAAATGTTTTCTTGTGCAGACAAAATTTTGCAGGGAGTAGTACGTACGGTACTGGAAAAGTTCCAGAAAATTCCATTCTTCTGCTTATAGTCCATGGAAGTAGTCAAAATCAAATAGTGTTTCACATTGTGCTACTTACTGTTGACTTTTTAAACTAGACTACTGTCATATATTGTGTGTGTTGCGGGTAGGTGGTCTCTGACTTGCAGTCCATCCCAGCTCGCGCCAGGAAAGTAGAAGCAGGACTTCGGCGGGAGTTTTCTACAGGAAGATCTTTAATTCATGGCTTGGCAATAAACGTACAGCGATGGCGAGTGCGCTTTCAAAGGCGCCAACAGCCCCACAAGCTCTCACTTGTCTAGTCCCTTCCAGTCGTGCTCTCACTTGCTCACAATAACGACTTCATCCATCTCTGCTCCAAGAACAAATCAGGACAGACTCTTACCTCTCTTCATAGGCCAGAGTCATCACGGTTCGACTTATCCCTACACCCATGATGCCACTGCTTCCAGCAATCACTTCCCAGTGATAACACGCCAAGAGTTCGAAAACGCCACGTCTTTCTATGCCATTTTTTTCCTAACTGTCGTCGTCGCCGCTGTCATACGTCACTTTTTATTATTACGTCGTCACTAAAAACCGTCCGTCTCAGTCCAGTCTGATCTGTTCAAGGACAGGGAAAGTTCCCGAACCTTCTGCGGCATTTCCCATTACATTTGCATCCGCAGGCATTTCACATTCTTCCGCATCATGTGCAATGTTCCTGCCATCCACAGACCCACGCCGCTGCCTGCGATGCAATGACGGCAGAGGAAAGGAGACAGAGGCCCCTGCATGGAGTGCCTGTCAGTGTGAAGGAGAACTATGTGCTGGAGGTAGGAACTGCTTTACAAGTATCTTTATTTGTTGAGAGTGCTGCAATAAAAATGCCCATCGCACATACAGCAAATGCATATATATGCACTTGCACACACACACACACAAACACACATGCAAATACACACATATATACTCACACACACTTACAAACACACACACATTCAAATATAATCTCACTAACATGCACAAATACACACAAACATACACACACACATGCACACAAACTCGCACACACACACACACACACATGCATGCATTCACATGCATATGCATGTGCAAGCACACACACACACAGAAATACACAAAATCTCTCTCTCTCACACACACAAACATGAACATGCACACACACACACACTCACACTACATCACACACCATCTCACACACACCCATGCACACACACTCACACTTGCACATACACACACACTCACACTTGCACATACACACACATGCACTCACACTTGCACATACACACACACTCACACACACACAGACATGAAGAGAAACATGCAGACAGACCTGCAGACAGATGCACACACCCACACTCATACACACCAATACACACGTATACACATACACGCTCACATGTGTACACATATACATGCATGCACACACACACATATATATACATACATACACTGACACACACACACACACACACACACACCCACACCATTTTCCTCTACAGTTTAAATAGTTTGGGGCCACCAATGGGAGCAGAGGACCCTGACCCTTTGTAAGCCAGGGTTGCAGCAGATGCAGAGCTTAACAAGCAGCAGCAGCTGTATGTGATGCAGTTGCAAGGTATTCTCGAATAATCTTGGCTGTGACAGTATGTCCTCTTGTGCTTTCAGGGCTATGACAGCACTGCAGGGATGGCACACTTCATCCACAAGCCGGGGCAAGAGACCTGCGTAATGGTCGCTGTGAGTTGCTACTTCAGCTCTGTGCTTCTCTCTGTCTTTTCTGTCTCCAAAGTCCTGTCTGGAACTGTAAGGATTATGTCAACATCAGATACTTTTTCCCCTGTGTGAAGGCACCACTCAGAAGGCAGTGATGATTGACAAAATTTGCCCTAGTGTAGGTGTCAGTTGGGTTTGGGCCTGTGTGTGTGTGTGTGTGTGTGTTTGAGACAGACAGACAGACAGAAACAGAGAGAGGGAGACAGAGAGAATGAATTAATGTATGTCTTCTAGAGCATATCATGCATGCATGCCCACAAGTTGGAGTTCATGCATCATACTTAAAAGAAATGTACCCAGACAGTTCACCTGTGCTTCTAAAGTCAGCCTTGCAAGCCCATTAGTGCATGGGGATCTCCAGCTGGTGTGGGGAATCAGGCAGCTTCTGACATGTAGTGTGTGCTGTTAGTGTAGGCTTTTTTGTCTCAAACTCGAAAGAATCCACCCCAAGTCATCCTGCTGTTCATTTCAAGGTCTGATGACAATGCTTCATTCCAAAGAGAGCTTGCTCAAGCCTAAAACACAACACTAACCAGGCCATTATACATGTGTAAGAAGAGGATGCACAGTAGTAATACGCTGCACATGTTTATTTATTCAAACATGCAAGCATGTGTTTTTGCTTTGCTTTTACTCCAGTTGTGTTCTAGGCATTGATGAAGCTTGGAGCTGTTCCCTTTGTGCGGACTAACATTCCCCAAACCATGATAAGGTGAGGACATGTTTTTGCTGCAGCTTGCCAAAATTTGGTGCTGTGTTAATTTTGTCTGAATCTTAAGTTTGTGCAGTGCAAAATTGCCACAACTAAAGAAACTTTTCTGCTAATTATGCAGCAACACTATTCATTTCATAACTGTAATTAAGTCTCTTGATAATTGTCTCTGTCAGTGTTGTTACTTGTGTGTGTGTGTGTGTGTGTGTGTGTGTGTGTGTGTGTGTGTGTGTGTGTGTGTGTGGTTGTTTTGCATGTGTATGTGTGTGTATATGTGTATGAAAAACTGTGTGTGTGTGTGTGTGTGTGTGTGTGTGAGACTGTGTGTGTATCTACATGCGTGTATGTGCTTCTCTGCCATGGAAAGCATTTGATATGATGTATTGGTTACAGCCACCAAATTTTGGCAAGCTGCAGCAAAAACATGTCCTCACCTTATCATGGTTTGGGAATGTTAGTCCGCACAAAGGGAACAGCTCCAAGCTTCATCAATGCCTAGAACACAACTGGAGTAAAAGCAAAGCAAAAACACATGCTTGCATGTTTGAATAAATAAACATGTGCAGCGTATTACTACTGTGCATCCTCTTCTTACACATGTATAATGGCCTGGTTAGTGTTGTGTTTTAGGCTTGAGCAAGCTCTCTTTGGAAGAAGCATTGTCATCAGACCTTGAAATGAACAGCAGGATGACTTGGGGTGGATTCTTTCGAGTTTGAGACAAAAAAGCCTACACTAACAGCACACACTACATGTCAGAAGCTGCCTGATTCCCCACACCAGCTGGAGATCCCCATGCACTAATGGGCTTGCAAGGCTGACTTTAGAAGCACAGGTGAACTGTCTGGGTACATTTCTTTTAAGTATGATGCATGAACTCCAACTTGTGGGCATGCATGCATGATATGCTCTAGAAGACATACATTAATTCATTCTCTCTGTCTCCCTCTCTCTGTTTCTGTCTGTCTGTCTGTCTCAAACACACACACACACACACACACAGGCCCAAACCCAACTGACACCTACACTAGGCAAATTTTGTCAATCATCACTGCCTTCTGAGTGGTGCCTTCACACAGGGGAAAAAGTATCTGATGTTGACATAATCCTTACAGTTCCAGACAGGACTTTGGAGACAGAAAAGACAGAGAGAAGCACAGAGCTGAAGTAGCAACTCACAGCGACCATTACGCAGGTCTCTTGCCCGGCTTGTGGATGAAGTGTGCCATCCCTGCAGTGCTGTCATAGCCCTGAAAGCACAAGAGGACATACTGTCACAGCCAAGATTATTCGAGAATACCTTGCAACTGCATCACATACAGCTGCTGCTGCTTGTTAAGCTCTGCATCTGCTGCAACCCTGGCTTACAAAGGGTCAGGGTCCTCTGCTCCCATTGGTGGCCCCAAACTATTAAACTGTAGAGGAAAAATGGTGGGTGTGTGGGTGTGTGTGTGTATGTGTGTGTCAGTGTATGTATGTATATATATGTGTGTGTGTGCATGCATGTATATGTGTACACATGTGAGCGTGTATGTGTATACGTGTGTATTGGTGTGTATGAGTGTGGTGTGTGTTCATCTGTCTGCAGGTCTGTCTGCATGTTTCTCTTCATGTCTGTGTGTGTTGTGAGTGAGTGTGTATGTGCAAGTGTGAGTGCATGTGTGTGTATGTGCAAGTGTGAGTGTGTGTGTATGTGCAAGTGTGAGTGTGTGTGCATGGTGTGTGTGAGATGGTGTGTGATGTCAGTGTGAGTGTGTGTGTGTGTGCATGTTCATGTTTGTGTGTGTGAGAGAGAGAGATTTTGTGTATTTCGTGTGTGTGGTGCTTGCACATGCATATGCATGTGAATGCATGCATGTGTGTGTGTGTGTGTGTGCGAGTTTTGTGTGCATGTGTGTGTGTATGTTTGTGTGTATTTGTGCATGTAGTGAGATTATATTTGAATGTGTGTGTGTTTGTAAGTGTGTGTGAGTAGATATGTGTGTGTTTGCTTGTGTGTGTGTGTGTGTGTGTGTGCAAGTGCATATATATGCATTTGCTGTATGTGCGATGGGCATTTTTATTGCAGCACTCTCAACAAATAAAGATACTTGTAAAGCAGTTCCTACCTCCAGCACATAGTTCTCCTTCACACTGACAGGCACTCCATGCAGGGGCCTCTGTCTCCTTTCCTCTGCCGCCATTGCATCGCAGGCAGCGGCGTGGGTCTGTGGATGGCAGAACATTGCACATGATGCGGAAGAATGTGAAATGCCTGCGGATGCAAATGTAATGGGAAATGCCGCAGAAGGTTCGGGAACTTTCCCTGTCCTTGAACAGATCAGACTGGACTGAGACGGACGGTTTTTAGTGACGACGTAATAATAAAAAGTGACGTATGACAGCGGCGACGACGACAGTTAGGAAAAAAATGGCATAGAAAGACGTGGCGTTTTCGAACTCTTGGCGTGTTATCACTGGGAAGTGATTGCTGGAAGCAGTGGCATCATGGGTGTAGGGATAAGTCGAACCGTGATGACTCTGGCCTATGAAGAGAGGTAAGAGTCTGTCCTGATTTGTTCTTGGAGCAGAGATGGATGAAGTCGTTATTGTGAGCAAGTGAGAGCACGACTGGAAGGGACTAGACAAGTGAGAGCTTGTGGGGCTGTTGGCGCCTTTGAAAGCGCACTCGCCATCGCTGTACGTTTATTGCCAAGCCATGAATTAAAGATCTTCCTGTAGAAAACTCCCGCCGAAGTCCTGCTTCTACTTTCCTGGCGCGAGCTGGGACGGACCGCAAGTCAGAGACCACCTACCCGCAACACACACAATATATGACAGTAGTCTAGTTTAAAAAGTCAACAGTAAGTAGCACAATGTGAAACACTATTTGATTTTGACTACTTCCATGGACTATAAGCAGAAGAATGGAATTTTCTGGAACTTTTCCAGTACCGTACGTACTACTCCCTGCAAAATTTTGTCTGCACAAGAAAACATTTGCAAAGAATGCTGTGCATGGTTTTATGCTTCAAATCAGTTATGACTGTGCAGTTTTACTATGTTCATCACATGTGCAGTTCTCTTCATCTATTGTTTTCCTTATTTCTAGCTATCATTTAATATCTGGTATTCAACTTTTTCTTATTAAATTACATCTCTCTCTCTCTCTCTCTCTCTCTCTCTCTCTCTCTCTCTCTCTCTCTCTCTCTCTCTCTCTCATGCACAATGAGTTCAAAGATTCACACTGGCAGAATTTCCCTTTTCAGTTCAGGACTTGACTGTTTGAGACGCCTCTGTAAAGGCAAATCAATCATAACTCTGGCAACGGTATCATACCTCAGCCTCTTTGATGAACTCCACCACACAGTTGCACTTCTCTGTTGCTGCCAAGGCCTGTAAAAAATAAATGGACAAATGGGTGAATGGAGTTTTACCGTCTATCAGCCTTTGTAGGCTAAGTAAGGCCATTAATCATGAAAAAATCACCAGAGCTGGTTGAAATAAGAGCAAGTCAAAATTTCCCCAAATATTCACCTCTTACCAATCATGTAGAGAAATGTGGTGGGACATTTCTCACCTCAAACCCACTGGGGGTAAAAAAAATAATAACTGCATAGCATAAGTTAAAGGCTTGGAAAAAGAAGCCCTAATT
>JAWQFJ010022414.1:0-26661 GCA_034096865.1 Theodoxus fluviatilis
TGCACGTCTCGTATGAAATTCTTTTATGGTTCCCCCCTAAGTTTTAATTTGTGTTTTGCGAAAAGTGAACACTTTTACTATTTGAAGCACGATTTATGTAGCTCGTGCTTCATATACTGACCGAGAGTAGCAGGCCACGTGACTTAGTTTTGTTACGTACGAAGTATGCAGCGTCCTGGAGTCGAGTAGATTGCAAAGCACACACCACCTAATTCTGCTAGTAGTATCAGTATTTTCTATTGCTGTTTCTTCGTGTAAACATCTATGATATTGCATTCAAAAAACCACCCGATAACTTAACCCTTTTCTTTAATTTGCTCCTTGTCTACCCGCTCCAGATTTTCGATGATCAACGGTCTTGCATAACCTCAAGACTTATTTCCATCCATCATCTTGTCCTCTCACCTTTGAGGATGACGGTTCACTCGTCATTGAGAAGGCCCATCATGCTCAGTGCAGACTTGTCTTCATGAATACGTTTCTTCCGACGCCAGGTGACGCAGGGCCGTACTGGAAAAAGTCCTGGCCGGGTCCTGTCTTGTCCATCATTCTGAGATGGGCAGCTTGCCAACGTAGTGGTTGCCCAGGTGAGGAGAACACACAAACTCAACACACACGACACACACACCACACACACACACCCAGGACGTGCATAAGAGAGACAATTGACCGAGAGAGATATAGAGAGAGAGAGAGAGGAGAGAGTAGAGACGAGGGAGAAGAGAGAGGATGAGAGAAGAAAGATAGAGAGAAGAAGAAATATAATCCTAGACAAACAGAGAGACACAGAGACGGACACGAACGTAGACATAGACAGACACGCACCAGACAGAGAGACGGGACATGAGGATTGTACAGTAGGAAGGCAATGTACGCATGCAATCATTCCACGCGCGCGCATATGCATGCACACACTCCCGATACGCATGCATATATGCACAGCTGGAAGATTCTGGACGGGATGGGGGACGAGACATAGGCAGACATACAGACTGACAGGGAGATGGACCTCAGGCAGCCCGGCAGTACGAACAGCCAAACACCACACTCGCACGCACATACATTCACACACATTCGCGCGTTGTCGGTACGCATTGAGGCACAACACACATACACGCTTACATATATACATATAATATTATACGGAGACGGATGGATGGACAGGATGAAGGACAACTATGCACAACCATACATTCGTTCATGCGCAATAACCATACGTACACGCTTGTGCACGCATGAACGCACGCACACAGGCAACCAAACGCGCACGATCCACAGAAATCATGATAACTGGCTGTCCAGAGTGATCGACAACCACCAGTTGCATGACTGAATTTGATGTGACAAATGACCTGTCTGGTTGATACAGAAGTGAAAAACGGGACGGAAACACAAAGAGCCACAAAGAAAAATTCTGCACCTGCAAACCGTGGCATTCCTCCGTCATACAGCCGGTCTAGCCAAATCAACACAATGTGGTTAGCCAGTCGATTCGTATGATCGAGTGATTGGTCCACACTCTTACCTCTATCCGGTGAATGCTACTCCCTCACGCTACCTCTCCCCAGCTTGGCTAAAAGGAAAGCGAGTGTGTTAGCTTCCGAGTCTCGGTGCTGGTACAAGCGTCCATCCAACTGCAAAATACTTGTACCCTCAACAGAACGGGTAACAACTTGGGGTTATTCTCAGTGTAGTGGGGCGTTCCATCCCGTTCAAATTTTCTATCGAGATATCCTTATTCAATAATTACTAACGTCATGGCGGCTGGGGGCTCCCAGGTTTGGGCATTAAAATATAAAAGAAGATCGGGTTCGAATCCTGCAACCTCTCGAGAAAAGGGGGGAGAACACACCCACACACACAAACACAAGAAAACCTCAGGTCGGGTTTTGAACCCGCAACTCTCGGCAAAAGAGGTGAAAAAATGTTTCAGCGCGGATTCGAAACCGTTCATAGCATGACCTAACAATACAATAGTCCCAACCGCTCTACCATGATGATACTTGACCTTGACCTTTATATGACCTTGACCTTCAGGTGACCTTCAAGGTCAAGGTCAAACAACTAAACCTAGCAATGACATCATACACTAAGAAATGCTTTACACATTTTTCCTACCAAAATACATGTGACCTTGACCCAAGGTCAAGGTCATCCAAGGTCATGCAACACAAAGCTGTTAATTCAAGACATAGGAAGCACAATGGTGCTTATTGGCACTTTCTACCATGAGATATGGTCACTTTTAGTGGTTCACTACCCCATTTTGGTCACATTTCATAAGGGTCAAAGTGACCTTGACCTTGATGATATGTGACCAAATGTGTCTCATGATGAAAGTATAACATGTGCCCCACATAATTATTAAGTTTGAAACAGTTATCTTCCATAGTTCAGGGTCAAGGTCACTTCAAAATATGTATACAATCCAACTTTGAAGAGCTCCTGTGACCTTGACCTTGAAGCAAGGTCAACCAAACTGGTATCAAAAGATAGGGCTTACTTTGCCCTATATACCATATATAGGTCAGGTATCCAATCTCAAAATGTCAGAGAAAATTGAGAAAATGTGAAAAATGACTGTTTTTTAGACAACATTTATGGCCCATGCGACCTTGACCTTGAAGCAAGGTCAAGTCACTATGTATGTTTTTTGAGGCCTTGTCATCATACACCATCATGCCACATTTGTTTATAGACTTAATAGTCTCCGAGAAAAATCCAACGTTAACTTTTTCGGACGCCCGGACGGACGCCCGGACGCCCGGACGGACGAAACGGGTGAGTACATAGACTCACTTTTGCTTCGCATGTGAGTAACAAAATGTCGCAGCTTTACTATCCCTGGCGTTCCGTTGACTCTGCTTCATCTCTGCTTATGGTGTAGCAGGGTCAGCGAGTTTCGATTGGTCGGTTTCTTTAATTATTTTTTAAAGCACGTTACCATTAAAAGTAGAGGGTTTTGGAGGCCCTCTTTTAATACACGAAACCCCAAAATTATATCACACTCAAATTTATCATTCTTGATCGAAGAAACGACTTAATACAAGTATTAGAGTCGAAAATCATTCATACACAATCTTTGGTGACGTTTCACCACAGTGGCAGAGGTCAGCTTCCTGTCAAGGTCACGCAGCTGCTGGAGCATCTCAGAAGGCGCTCTAAATGCTTCACACTAGAGTGCGCCACTTGCTGTGGCCTAGCAACGATGAAAACTACAGAACTCGTAGCCGCATTTGATTGGCTCATACTAAACACAACTAATTGGAAGTCAATCTACGGACGTTGCACGGGTAAAACATGCTTCGAACCATGGAGTTTTACACACTCATGGAAGTGGTAAACGTGCCGATTGCTGTCACATTTCGAAGAAATAAATGTTTTCGTGCTCTCATCACCGTGGCAGAGTGGAATCGTATGTCTTGGTTTGATATTTGTAGTAAACGTCGGCATTTATAGCCCATGAGTGTTAACGATTTAGCAGACGACACACATTGTTTGAATTCCCTTTGACCTTCCTCTCTGACTAGTGATGGTTTACCTCCCTTTTGTTATTAATGGATTTTCAACCCTAATGCTTTTATTAAGCTGTCTATTCGATGAAGAGGATATAAATGAATGTGAAATTATTTAGGGGATAAATGTATCCAAAGAGGGCCTCCAAAACCCTCTACTTTTAATGGTAACGGGTGCTTTAAAATAATTAAAGAAACCGACCAATCGAAACTCGTGACCCTGCTACCACCGTAGCGAGAGATGAAGCAGAGTCAACGGGAACGCAGGGATAGTCCTCTTGTATGAATATTAACTAAAATGAATAAATCAAAAGTAGCTGTAGGGAAGAGGCAGGTCATGTCAGATGCTGCCCAATCTCCCTCATTGTTAATTTTAGGATATTGTGCAATAAGCATGTAAACGTGTGTGTTGTGTTCTGAGCGTTGTACTTCTTTCAATCAATAAAGACTGGAGGCTTGTAAATGATTCAACTCGTAGAATTTACTACGATTCTTCTTACAGTGTAACTCAACGTTAGTAGTAGGCCCTCCACACGACGCCCGGCAATTCCGCCGCCGCGCTATGCCGCGCATAACGCGTCATCTAATGGACATACATACATACATACATACATACATACATACATACATACATACATACATACATACATACATACATACATACATACACACACATTCACACGCGCGCGCACGCGCATACATACACACAAAAACGCAGACACATAGACAGACAGACAGACAGACAGATAGACATACAGACAGACACACAGACAAACACACAGACAGACAGACACACAGACAGACACACAGACAGACAGACACACAGACAGACACACAGACAGACAGACACACAGACACAAAGACAGACAGACACACAGATAGACAGACTGTCGAGGTTGGTTCGACACAGTTACCGCCCTAGGTCGGGTCGGGTTTAAATTTTGAATTAGTTGTTATGGGAACGGGCGAGAGGAGTATTGCCCTGGGTCAGAGGTCTGTTTTCGAGCCAGTGCGAGAGCGCCTAGCACGTGCTTTTACCAGCATGCCTCAGTTAATTGCGTCGCGTTGGTTTTTCGCCCAGGTGGCGCGTGGGCTAGTATTTATTCGAGTCTCTTTTGCTGTCGAGACAAGTCGCTTTAGGGCATGGCTCTGATGTTCAAGCATGAACAGTCATGAGAATTCCCTGAAGCTGTGTAGGCTTTGACTAACCCTGCGTTCCGTTCCACTCTGCTTCATCTCTGCTACGGGGTAGCAAGCTCAGGAGTTTCGATTGGTCGGTTTCTTTAATTATTTTAAAAGCACTCTACCATTAAAAGTAGAGAGTTTTGGAGGCCCTCTCTGGATACATGGATCCCCAATATTATTTCACACTCAAATTTATCACTCTTGATCGAAGAAACGACTTAATAAAAGTATTAGGCTCGAAAATAATTCATACACAATCTTTGGTGACGTTTCAGCCAGTGGCAGAGGTCAACTTCCTGTCAAGGTCGCGCAGCAGCTAGAGCATCTCCCTGTGTTCCGTTGCACTCTGCTTCATCTCTGCTACGGTGTAGCAGCCTCAAGAGTTTTGATTGGTTGGTTTTATTTAATAACTTTTAAAGCACATTATCATTAAAAGTATAGGGTTTTGGGGGCCCTCTTTGAATACACGAATCCCCAAAATTATTTTACACTCACATTTATCACTCTTGATCGAAGAAACGACTAAATAAAAGAATTAGGGTCGAAAATCATTCATACACAATCTTTGGTGACGTTTCAGCCAGTGGCAGAGGTCAACTTCCTGTCAAGGTCGCGCAGCAGCTCGAGCGTCTCAGAAGGAGCTCTAACTGCTTCACACTAGAGTGCGCCACCTGCTGTGCCTAGCAACAATGAAGCTACAGAACTCATAGCCGCATTTGATTGGCTCGTACTAAACAGAACTAATTGGAAGTCAATCTACGGACTTGCACGGTAAACATGCTTCGAACCATGGAGTTTACATAACATGGAAGTGGAATACGTGCCGATTGCTATCAAATTTCGAAGAAATAAATGTTTTCGTGCTCTCATCACCGTGGCAGAGTGGATTGTATGTCTTGGTTTGATATTTGTAGTAAACGTCGGCATAAATACCCATGAGTGTAACGATTTAGCAGACGACACACATGTTTGAATTCCCTTGACCTTCCTCTATGACTAGTGATGGTTACCTCCCTTTTTTATTAATGGATTTTCGACCCTAATGCTTTTATTAAGTCGTTTCTTCGTTCAAGAGTGATAAATTTGAGTGTGAAATAATATTGGGGATTCGTGTATTCAAAGGGGGCCTCCAAAACCCTCTACTTTTAATGGTAACGTGCTTTAAAAATAATTAAAGAAACCGACCAATCGAAACTCCTGACCCTGCTACAGCGTAGCAGAGATGAAGCAGAGTCAACGGAACGCAGGGTCTGTGTGCCACTTGCTGTGCCTAGCAACGATGATACTACAGAACCCGTAGCCGCATTTGATTGGCTCATACTAAACACAACTAATTGGAAGTCACTCCACGGACTTGCACGGTAAACATGCTTCGAACCATGGAGTTTACATACCATGGAAGTGGCAAACGTGCCGATTGCTGTCACATTTCGAAGAAATAAATGTTTTCGTGCTCTCATCACCGTGGCAGAGTGGATTGTATGTCTTGGTTTGATATTTGTAGTAAACGTCGGCATTTATACCCATGAGTGTAACGATTTAGCAGACGACAGACATGTTTGCATCCCCTTGACCTTCCTCTATGACTAGTGATGGTTACCTCCCTTTTGTTATTAATGGATTTTCGACCCTAATGCTTTTATGAAGCTGTCTATTCGATGAAGAGGGATATAAATGAATATGACATTATTTAGGGGATCCATGTATCCAAAGAGGGCCTCCAAAACTCTATACTTTTAATGGTAACGTTCTTTTAAAATAATTAAAGAAACCGACCAATCGAAACTCCTGAGCCTGCTACCCCGAAGCAGAGATGAAGCCGAGTGGAATGGAACGCAGGGTAGCTGAGACGACTCGCTGTGAGTCGTGCTGCCAATGGTGTATTTGCAGGATATTCAAGAGCTTGGTGAGGTGAGCATATTTTTTGTTAAATTTGAACTTTGTCGAATTCTGTGTAAGCCCATAAGAATAAGTTGGGTTGTCTCGGCAATCAGGGAAAAGGAAACCTGAGGTCCATTTAACTGTATGCATTCAGTTTTTGCATTTGTACAGACTCATGGGATAATCGCCTTTTTCTCCCTTTCGATTGTGCTGGTTTTTCTGAGTACTTGGTGTGAATGGAGAGTGACGTTGTAAGTATTGCCGTTTAGTGTTTTGTACTGAATGGTTGGAGGTACTTGGCAAAATTATTAATTGTGACTTTGGCCTGCAGGCTCCGTCTTTCCTTTTCTGCGCTTGTCTGCGCTCGAGAGGACTGCGTCTTACCGCCTGCGTTCGAGTCCTGCGTTGGAGTGGACGGTGTGGAGACGGTGCCTTCTTGCCTGTCCTTCTACCTGCGTTCGAGTTCTACGTTCAAGCGGACGGCGTGGGGACGCCGCCATCTTGTCCTGCCCTTCTACTCTACGTTTGGGTGGACAGCGTGTAGACGCCGTCTTCCTGCCCAGTCCGTTTACCCACGTGGGGGGCGGATAGCGTGGTGGACGCCATCTTGACCTACTTGGTGTAGCGTGCAGACGCTACTGTTTGGACTGTGCAGCATGCCCCGCTGCGAGCTGCGACTGGTCACGGCGCAGCGCGTCCGACCTGTGGAGTTTCCCCGGGGGAGTGAATGTTCTACTACCTTAAGGCCTCCGCACACGAGGTAACCAAAGTCTCTTGCCACGTTGTTTGCGGCCGGTTGCTTGCCATGTGCCAGGCAATGCTGGAGACTGCAGCTCGCACACTCTTCCACTGTGATTTTTCACCTCGCCGCGTTGCGAACACGTCGACCCGCGGACACACGGTTCTGCGTGTGACCTGCATTTCAAAATTTACATTGTACGAGCTTTCAAGACCTATTGATGCATTCAACATACAGCTTTGATAAATGAATGCTGTCCATAGCTTAAATTTTCTTTGGATGGGGTTTCTAGTGTCCCCAAATTCAGCGTTTTCTGAGCGAAGCGAAGACGCCCGCCATTAAATGTGCAATAGCCGCGAGTACACGAGAACGAGGCTCTTGGTGGATTCACAGAGAGTGGCACGCCACTGACCCCAAAACTAGAACAGGTTTAAACTCGAGCAACTCAGTTGCTGGTGGCGTAGAAAGTTGCTTGGAATGCCAGTTGCTTTCAATCGACATCGCACACGAAGCAATGTATGGCGAGCAATCGAGTTGCCTGAGTGGAGTTGCCTCGTGTGCCTTTACAAGGCCTTTACAAGGGTGTTGGGTGACTCTTGGATTACTTGTTACTTCTGGACGATTCGGGTGTGGACTCTACTTGGTGAGTAACCTGTAGGAAACTGTGCTACGGACTGAGCTACCGTGGAAGCGACCGAGTACGACAGGCCAGTTGTTGTAACTCATTTTTGACTCACATGCGAAGCAAAAGTGAGTCTATGTACTCACCCGTTTCGTCCGTCCGGGCGTCCGGGCGTCCGAAAACTTTAACGTTGGTATTTTCTCGGAGACTATTAAGTCTATCAATACCAAATGTGGCATGATGGTGTATGATGACAAGGCCTCAAAAAACATACATAGTGACTTGTCCTTGCTTCAAGGTCAAGGTCGCAGGGGCCATAAATGTTGTCTAAAAACAGTCATTTTTCACATTTTCTCAATTTTCTCTGAAGTCTTTTGAGATTGGATACCTGACCTATATATGGTTTATAGGGCAAAGTGAGCCCTATCTTTTGATACCAGTTTGGTTGACCTTGCTTCAAGGTCAAAGGAGCTCTTCAAAGTTGGATTGTATACATATTTTGAAGTGACCTTGACCCTGAACTATGGAAGATAACTGTTTCAAACAGAATACTTATGTGGGGCACATGTTATACTTTCATCGTGAGACACATTTGGTCACATATCAAGGTCAAGGTCACTTTGACCCCTATGAAATGTGACCAAAATGGGGTAATGAACCACTAAAAGTGACCATATCTCATGGTAGAAAGTGCCAATAAGCACCATTGTGCTTCCTATGTCTTGAATTAACAGCTTTGTGTTGCATGACCTTGGATGACCTTGACCTTGGGTCAAGGTCACATGTATTTTGGTAGGAAAAATGTGTAAAGCATTTCTTAGTGTATGATGTCATTGGTAAGTTTGGTTGTTTGACCTTGACCTTGAAGGTAACCTGAAGGTCAAAGTCATGTAAAGGTCAAGGTCAAGCATGTGAGTCGTATGGGCTTTGCCCTTCTTGTTGTATTTGTCATTATCTTTCACATGCTTGTGGTGGGGTTCCGCTCTGTTGAGTAGTCCCGCCCCCCCACCTCTGAAGCCATTTTTGTTTGAGTGTGTTTTACTTGGGTGTATTTCACTCGAGTGTGTTTAAGGTGAGGGTGGATTTTGGTTGTGAGGATTTTTGGGGCGTTTGTTTGTTATTAAATATTTTGTTTATTTATTCTCGCCTTCAGTGTCCACTTTCTTTATTTGTTTTGTCCGTCAGGAGTGTGGCAGATTTTTTGTTGAAAACCTACCGCGTTTGCCTTAGACCAGTTCTAGGGCGGCGTGGCATCACGCGACACAGGCAGGCAGGCAGGCAGGCAGGCAGGCAGGCAGGCAGACAGACAGACAGACAGACGGACGGACGGACGGACAGACACACAGACGGACCTTTAGACAGAAAGACACACAGACAGATCTTCAGACAGACAGGCAGGCAGACAGGCGGACAGACGGGCAGGCAGATTCACACGCACGCACGCACACACACACGCGCGCGCGCGCGCGCACACACATACACACACACACACACACCATAACCTAGCGTGGGGTATGTATAAGGAAAGTTCAATGGCGTCCATAGGGAAGATTGTGTGTGTGTGTATGATGTCTTCAATTTTATCTACATGAATGAATTGATAATTTGTAATAATAATCAGACGTTAAAGAAATACTAGCGAGTACCCGTGCTACGCACTGCTGATGTGTGAATATTACTGTAAACAGACGTTATAACATGTTTACAAAGAAACTCAGACTGACTTGGAAATACCAAACACATTGATAATAAAAGAAGAGTAAGAACTGTTACATGTTGAAAAGTGGATAAAAACAAGAAGGGCAAAGCCCATACGACTCACATGCTTGACCTTGACCTTTACATGACCTTGACCTGTACATGACCTTGACCTTCAGGTGTCCTTCAAGGTCAAACAACTACTGTGATGAATGCATTTTCCGCCCGGCTCTCTTCCTTGATAAAATGGTGAGGACGATTTGCTCTTTTTCTATTCATTCAATTTGATTAGCACGAGTGCAGTTTACGTTTCTTGGGTGTTGGATATGCGGTTGGGCTACCAGTATATTACTGCTCGTAGGTTGGGCTCTGAATAATGTAGGTGGCTTGGGCGTACGGTCAAATCTTTATAACCCGACCCTGACCCATATCTCGTGATGCCTGAGGCCGCCCCAGCCTGACCTC
Source organism: Theodoxus fluviatilis (assembly GCA_034096865.1). Lineage (NCBI taxonomy): Eukaryota > Metazoa > Mollusca > Gastropoda > Cycloneritida > Neritidae > Theodoxus > Theodoxus fluviatilis. The sequence goes on from JAWQFJ010022414.1 coordinate 10,106, forward strand.
CTGAAGCAGGTCCCAAAAGCCTAGCAACCTGGGGTTGAAGCTAATAAGAGGCGTCGACAAGCTTCAGCTATAAGCCGTCTTCTGTACTGGCGCAGCTCATTCACAGAGGATTTTATGTAAACTGTGCTAAAACGATCCCCCAAAGTGCCTTTCTTTTTTGTGTAGGAAAAGTGGGCCACTGTATTCGTACACCCCTTACCCCTAGCCCGTGAATTAGGAAACGGTTCTTTATTTGGATAGAATTTCATGGAGTTTACTTTCTCTGTTTACAGTTATTGTTGCCATAATATATTCAAAATAAAAAAAGCACGGAGTGGGTATGGGAAATTAGGGATTGATTATGTTACAATAATTAATTCATGCTGTAGTGAGTAAGAACTGCCGTTGAAGTGTACAGAACACTAAAACGATAAAAGAATAGCAAGAACTATCTTTGTAATGAAAATAAAACTTTATTCGCACATCAAAAAGGAACCAAAAGGAAAAGATCTGCGCGAACAAAACCGACGTCGCGAAGAGCAGAATGTAAGTATGTTTCGAAGTAAGGTATATCCGGGCATCTGGTTCCATTTAAACTACAAAGGCAGACGCTGCTGCAAACACGTAATCATCTGCTTCCATGATAGAGAGTCCGTATGTTACCTGCCTGGTAATAATGATTCCTAAAGTATCGAATTACTCTTAAAAAGAAATGTTTACCCTGAAGTGACTCATACTTCATTGCCATTCTGTGTAAAATAAGATCAAAAAGTACGTAGCCAATATATGAAAGTTACGGAATATCATCCAATCTCAAATGCTCATGAATATATTTATTGTTCAAATTACAATGTAATGTCTCCATGCAACCTGGCTGAGCGGACATCTTTCATCATTGTGATGCCGATACTCATCCTTTCTTACCACCATCCTGTATTCTTCCCATTCCTTTCTTCCTTCCTTCCTGTGGTGAAGAACAGTTCCGTGACGAGCTTCTCTTTCTTGTTCTTCACATTGTGCTTCCTCTGCCTGCCGAGCTTGACTTGAGCGGGTCCATACTCGCTGTCATCCAGGGTCATCCTGCTTTTCATCAGGACGGCAACTGGCAACAGGTCGAAGTGGCGAGTATCCTCCACGCCCTCCATCCTCACCCCAGGGCACTGCACGTCCCCAGACGCCTCCTCCCCTCGGCCTGCCCCTTCACCTGGCGGATAGCTGAGGTCCCCTGTTCTGTTCTTGCTGGTGCTGGACAGCATCTTCTTGGCAGGACTGTGGACCTTGTCCTCTTGGGTGAGGTTGGCGTCTTTGTTTTCTCTCCCTTGGGACACGTCCGACTCTTTCCTTGGGTGTCTGGCAAAGTCTCCGCTCCCCTTGTGGGTGAATCTCTGCCTGCTGCGCGGCAACCGCTGCAGGTGCTTGTTCATTTTTGTGGAATCCTTCTCCTCTTTGTCCTGGCGCCAGTTTTCCTCAGACATAGAGGACTCCCTCCCCTCACTCTTTGAACCCTTGGGTCTGCATCTGTCTCTTTCATCAACTCTCCCTCTGCCTGTGCTTCTGTCACGCTCCTCGACCCTGGAACCCATGGCTCTGCTTCTGTCTCGCTCGTCGATTTTTCTGCCTTTGCCTTTGCTCAATTCACGTTCTGGGGCTTTGCTCATGGTCTCCACTGGCGGCTGTTTCGAGCCGCGAGGCAGGTGCTTGAAAGGCGTTCCTCGAGTCTTGATCTTCTCCCGTCTGGCGGCGAGTGGCAGGTCCCCTCTTGTGCACCTCTCACTTCTCTCCCCGTCGTCCATCCTGTACACGGCTCGCTGGAAGTGTTCTCCTGGCACGTCGTACATGTTGCTCGTCACCGTGGGTCGCCTGGCTGCCTCCCTCAGGAGTCCGCTTCTACATCCGTCTGTTCCTGCTGTCTGACCTTTCGCCTTCTCTATGGAAACCTCCTCGTCGACCTTGTTGGTGGTTTCGTTGAGTTCCAACTCATTTCTTCCCCTGTCCACGCTGACATATCTGAGGGAGAAGGGGAGAAGCAGTTTACCATGAATTGTCGATTCTCAACATTAGTTTTGCAATGCAGAACATGTTTTGTATGTCTGAAGATGAGAAAAAAGATTCCTCCGAAAAAGGTTCTGTCAGAAAATGGGAAGTAACTATTGCTTTGTACAACAGAAAAAATAAGCAACACACTTGACATGTAGGTCAGTGCAGTTTCTTTGACGATTTATAGGTCTCACAAAAACGCGCATGCACACACACACACACACACACACACACACTTACACACACACACACACACAAACACAACTTCGCAGGCACTTTCTTATCTTTACGCACAAAAGACCTATTCCATCCATTAGAACACCAGCACACCCCTACCTGCACTGGAGAGTGTCTGCCAAGTGCGAACGGTTTCTGCCGCCTGATGGGGTAAAGCTAGGAGTGGAAGGAGCTATTGCGAGCGCTGCCTCCTGCTTCCTGGGCTTGCGGCGTCCTTCCCCCTTGGCATCCCCCGATTTGCTGCAGCTTCTGGCCTCACCTCCGGAACTCTGGTGGCCTGGACTTGACTCCTGGGCACGGTAGGGAAAGATGAGGAACTTGCATGAATCTAGCTATCGCATGACTTCCTATGGGAACGAACATGTATTTTTTCAAATAGTCAAAGAGTTCAAGCAGCAGAGGCAGTAAGCGGAAGATCTAGACATAAGTGTACGAGCGTATACATGATTGAACCGCCCTGTTCTACAATTGACGGGACGCACTTCAAATGTACCATAACCGCGGCTCTCTCTCAAACACACCCTTTACCTCTTTCACCCACCCAAAACTGATGGACCTTGACAAGTTGAGCTGGAGTAAAGTTTCTATTGAATCACTTTGAGAGATGGCATTTGATGCGTCAAGGAGTTTCCATACACACTGCCACACTACTGAACATGACTGGTGGTGAGGCACATTCCAAAGACGGATCGACTGAGGTATAGGTGCTCCCACTACCGAGCAGAAATGAGTAAACAAACAAATAATGCATGAAAGGATTAATGGGACGAGGGCAGAATGTAGATATGGATAAAATGTTAGATGGATGGATAGATGAATGACTAGCGGGTGGAAAGATGGATGACAGAAATGCACATATTGGTAAATTGATATATGGATGGATAAAGGAGAAGGATTAGTGGGTGAGTGGACAGTGGATAATGGAATGGGAAGGGCAGGCTTGTAAATGAATGAATGGATGGAACGGATGCTTGGATGAATGGATGGGACGGCTGAGGTGGATGATTTGGTTGGCAAATGATTGGATGATTGTAGAATGGGTGGGCGTATTTATCTGAGTCCTGATGAATAGAAGAATACTTGATTGGATAAAGGCATGGATGAAGAACTGGGAGGATGGACTAAATAAAGGAAGGAGGTTTCTTGACGCAGATTGTGATTAGATGAACGACTGAGCTAGTGGCTGGATTAACGGTCAAATGGATGAAATGATCAATGGATACGTACTTAAACTGTACGAGCAGTATAAGGCACACACACACACACACACACACACACACACACACACACACACACACACATACACACACACACACAACTTGTTGCGATTTCTGCCTACCCTAAACTTTTTAATTATGCACAAAAAGTAAACAAATAAATAGCGAAAACGGCAGTAAACAACAAACTGTGTGCTGTCCAATCTTCACTGCCTTGTGAGCACTCAGGGAATACACTAAGTTAAAACAGGCGTTTTCAGTGAAAGTTTGGTTTATTTTTAATCAGGCCTCTTCTAACAAGAAAACGTTCCGGCCGACCCATCAAGTCCATTTTTGGGGTTGCCATATTACCTTCACCACAACTACTCTGCGTGTGGCCTAAATGACAAGTGATAATGAATGAATGCATTGATGATGGAAGGAGCGAAGGCCAGACTGTATGTTTGAAATGGACACAGAAGGCAAGCCAAATTCTCCAGTGACTGTCCCCTCTCCTTACCATGGCAGACAGGGGGGTGACGGTACCGCTGCTGCCCTTGCCCGAGACAGAACCTCCAGCCTGTGGTGGCAGGGCCTCCCCCAGCACAGAGGGGACGCGCTTCCTTCGCACCAGCATCTTTCTCTCTGCCAGACGAGACCTCTGCCTAGGGGCGGGGGGTTTGGGGGGAGGGGGAGACTTGTACCTCCCCTTTCTTTTCACTGGGGTCTTCTGGCTCTCTTGAGGGGCGAACCTCACGGCCAAACTCTTGGCGGTCTGGCTTTCGAGGGAATCCTTGCCTGCAGCAGCTTTCGCCTTTTCTTCTTCTGTGGAAGTGGCGTCCTCGTCGTCCACCTCGTCCTCGTCGTCCACCTCGTCCTCGTCGCTGCTCGTCGGGATGGAACTTGGAGCGCTCTCCCAACTCTCATTGCCACTGATGGAATCGTTGTCTGCAACAGAGAGAAAGTCAACATGGCGGACGGCCATGCAAAAAACAAGAAGGGCAAAGCCCATACGACTCACATGCTTGACCTCGACTTTTATATGACCTTGACCTTTAGGTGACCTTCAAGGTCAAGGTCAAACAACTAAACCTACCAATGACATCATACACAAAGAAATGCTTTACACATTTTTCCTACCAAAATACATGTGACCTTGACCCAAGGTCAAGGTCATCCAAGGTCATGCAACACAAAGCTGTTAATTCAAGACATAGGAAGCACAATGGTGCTTATTGGCACTTTCTACCATGAGATATGGTCACTTTTAGTGGTTCACTACCCCATTTTGGTCACATTTCATAAGGGTCAAAGTGACCTTGACCTTGATGATATGTGACCAAATGTGTCTCATGATGAAAGTATAACATGTGCCCCACATAAGTATTCTGTTTGAAACAGTTATCTTCCATAGTTCAGGGTCAAGGTCACTTCAAAATATGTATACAATCCAACTTTGAAGAGCTCCTGTGACCTTGACCTTGAAGCAAGGTCAACCAAACTGGTATCAAAAGATAGGGCTTGCTTTGACCTATATACCACTTGTAGCTAAGGTCGCCATTCTCAATAACGTGGGAGAAAATTGGGAAAATGTGAAAAATGACTGTTTTTGAGACCACATTTATGGCTCCTGTGACCTTGACCTTGAAGCAAGGACAAGTCACTATGTATGTTTTTTGAGGCCTTGTCATCATACACCATCATGCCACATTTGGTGTTGATAGACTTAATAGTCTCCGAGAAAAACCCAACGTTTAAGTTTTTTACGGACGGACGGACGCCCGGACGACACGGCTCAGTACATAGACTCACTTTTGCTTCGCATGTGAGTCAATAAAGTGTTTAGAGGAAGATGTACTCTTCCTCAGTTCCTGAGCTACATTTCAGTCGTTGTTATTGGTGTTGTCCATGTTGTTATTATTACGAGACTGTGTTGTCTATTGGGTATGCCTTCTCCTAGGGTTATCATTTTTCTTGTTGTAGTAGTTGAAGAAGTAGTAGTAGTAGTAGCAAGTAGTAGTAGTAGTAGTAGTAGTAGTAGTAGTAGTAGTAGTAGTAGTAGTAGTAGTAGTAGTAGTAGTAGTAGTAGAAGTAGCAATTGTTGGTGGTTGGTGGTGGTGATGGTGGTTAGTAGTGATGGTGGTGGTTGTGATGGTGGTTGGTGGTGGTGGTACCACAGCAACTGCTGCTTCTGACAAGTACCACCCGATGATTGAATCGTATGTTTGGATTTTGCAGGGGAAGATTACAGTTCTCTAGCACTAGTGAAAAATAGTATTTTTCTCCGTTAACAAATAACGGCATCTGTCGATGGGCGTTTTTGTTAGGCCAAAAATCTAGAGAGAATCGCGAGGGCTAGGCGTTTCCTACGTTCCTCGCTCATAAGGACGCACTCGCCGTAAAGGCCGGAGGCCGAGGGAGGTCCGGAGCTTCCTTGATGCTTCCCGTTGCAGAGACCCGGATGAGCCAAAATGGCGGAGACCGTGCCAATCGGGATGCCGCTGATAGACGGCAGTGCCTGTTATGTGCTTCTCAGGGTGCGAGAATGGAAAAGTGTGCGTACACAGAAGTATTTGCTGTTCGAGTGTTCATTTGTATATTTAGAGGAGTAGGTGTATAGGTTATTTCTGGACATACACTGCCGACATTGTTTTTTTCGCTTTCAAACACGCAACACCGTATACGTAAGCTCTATGAATTATGTCCCTTGAATTGATCGAAATAAATCGAGGTCTAACATTTTCGACAAAATTGTCTACAGTTGAACCCGGGTTGCTTTTCCCCCATTGAAACTGTGTGCGTGCGTGTGTGCTTGTGGTGTGTGTGTGTATATGTGCGTGTGTGTGGTGGTGTGTGTGTGTGAGGTGGATGTGGATGGGTTGGGGATAATATTTCATATAAGAACAAGAAGGGCAAAGCCCATACAACTCACATGCTTGACCTTGATCTTTATATGACTTGGCCTTCAAGTGACCTTCAAGGTCAAGGTCAAACAACTAAACCTACCAATGACATCATACACTAAGAAATGCTTTACACATTTTTCCTACCAAAATACATGTGACCTTGACCCAAGGTCAAGGTCATCCAAGGTCATGCAACACAAAGCTGTTAAATCAAGACATAGGATGCACAATGGTGCTTATTGGCACTTTCTACCATGAGATATGGTCACTTTTAGTGGTTCACTACCCCATTTTGGTCACATTTCATAAGGGTCAAAGTGACCTTGACCTAGATTATATGTGGCCAAATGTGTCTCATGATAAAAGTATAACATGTGCCCCACATAATTATTGAGTTTGAAACAGTTATCTTCCATAGTGCAGGGTCAGGGTCACTTCAAAATATGTATACAATCCAACTTTGAAGAGCTCCTGTGACCTTGACCTTGAAGCAAGGTATGCAAAACTGGTATTAAAAGATAGGGATTATTTTGCCCTATATACCATATATAGGTCAGGTATCCAATCTCAAAAACTTCAGAGAAAATTGAGAAAATGTGAAAAATGACTGTTTTTTAGACAACATTTATGGCCCCTGCGACCTTGACCTTGAAGCAAGGACAAATCACTATGTATGTTTTTTGAGGCCTTGTCATCATACACCATCATGCCACATTTGGTATTGATAGACTTAATAGTCTCCGAGAAAAATCCAACGTTAAAGTTTTCGGACGCCCGGACGCCCGGACGCACAAAAAGGGTGAGTACATAGACTCACTTTTGCTTCGCATGTGAGTCAAAAATCTGAGTGAACGAAGGTACATACTCTTTTTTTCTGGAGATGCCAACCTTTCCCTTATGATAGCTACTCCAAATCCAGTATATGTTTAGTATTGCTTATAATTAATTCCTTTTTGACATACATGTATCTTGTCACACACACACACACACACGCACACGCACACACGCACGCATCCACGCACGCACCTGTCTTCCACTTACATATTGACAATATAAGTCAACATATTGACATAAGTCAAAATTAACTTAGCAAGACGCATGCCAACGTTGTGAGGTCATTAGTATTGATGAAAGTGTGTACACAGAGGAAACTGCTTCTTGTCATGACAACTGTGATCTTGGTGTGACGTGTTAGCAGATGGAGAGATGTTTCAAGATGTGTTTCCTGGATCAGCACTTCCATCAGACCATGCCAAGGGGCGGATCTAAAAGGCAGAGGGAAAATTGAGAATAGTGGAAGGCAAACTTATTCATGGGACTTTACAGTTGACAGCAGAGGGTTTGGGGATCTTCTCAAGGCATTATATATTACAACATCTTTCGAAGTAGACTTGCTCTGGCTCATACAAGGTTGACCAAAACTGTGAATTTTCGTTTGCCTACCCTGATACTGCCATGATATACAGTGAGAAGATTGGGATTATTTTGTAGTTTGGTTTATGCAGGTGGTGGGATAGTCTGATTATTATTGTGATATCTAATAAATCATTGTAGTTATCAAAGTTAATGCGTTCTGGCTTACGGGGAAAACGACAAAATATGGGGGGGATTTGTCCCAACGTGCATGTTAAAAGTTTTCCATTTTCAGCACAGAATTATTTTTTAAATGGTCTTAGCTGAGATACCTGAAAACATTGAGCTTTGTTAGTATGAACATTTCAGTCAGAAAAAAAACTTTGTATGATGAAATGTTTGGAAACATTTGGAAATACAGCAGCTCTAAGTACAGACTTCGTTACTTTGTGGTAATTTTCTTGGGCACATTTTTCGTTTTGACCCATGCTTGTGGTTAAATATCTACCTGGGGAAAAGGCTTGAACAAAAGCTGTCTGTGTGCTACTTTATATGACAATGAAGATTGAGAAAATGAAATAATTATGAGTAATGTATGCTTATTTGTGAGGGTGCAGTGGCTGTGGGAAAACGGCAAATGTTACATGTAAAACTCTTTCCAAGTCCAAGTATAGGACAAAGCGGCAAAACGTTTTGAAAAAGTGTCACAAGAATGGTACGAACATCGCTGCAATCAGCATGAAAAGCTCTTTTATTATTTGATCAGCAAAGCACTAAGTCCATTAAAAAATCAATGCAAAATAAAACTAAATTCATTAACAATGTTATATTATTAAAATAATTAATATTACCCCTGAGAGTTGAGCGGGAACATTGTGAAAGCCAATTTTGGCGCGTTCATCCGCAGTCTGGTTCCACGCTTCCCAGGAGTAGAGATGGTGTTGGAGCGATACAAAGAGTGGCCCGATGACCAGGGGGTAAACGTGCAGGGTTTGAGGACCCGTCAATACTTAATGAGTCGCAATATAAGAAGCGCACCTTTCCTGTATTGCGATAAAATCGTTAACAAAATTGGCAAATTTTGTCTGTCGGTGACACTTCTTTCAAAGAATTCCCTTTTTTTCTGGCCTTCCGGTCCTCTGGCTCCCTGGCCCGAGCATGGTCCTTAGCAGAGGTCCTCTACGAGCAGATAAACTGGCATTTCGAGTTAACGAGCTAAAGATTTTTCGACCCCGAAAATTGAATTGCCTGGTCAGAAAACTCCCAAGGGGGGGGGGGGGGGGGGGGGGGGGGGGGGGGGGGGGGGGGAGGAGGCGGGCGGAAAGAGAGAGAGAGTTGCGTTGTGGTTAAGGAAACCCGACCGACTTTTTTTCTGCCGACCCAAAACTTTTATTCGGTCACCCCAAAAAGAAAACAGAAAGAAAATAAGGAAAGAAATTGACAGTAAACGAATTCGTGCTGTTCCGTCTTCCTAGGCGCATTATCACTCAGGGAATCCACTTTTAAAAGTTATTTTGTTAAACTAAGTTTTTTCAGTGAAAGAAAATTTCGTCGGTGTTCAGTCTGGCCTCTTAAAAAAAGATGTAAAAAATCCATGCCACCATACTGATCCTTTTTTCTCTCTCCATTTTACCTTAAACCCATGATTTGTTGTGCGTTGCCTAACCTGCCCGACACTGAGTTCCACTTGTCCCAGACAGTTTAGTGTGACTGGTAAAAATCAAGTGAAGAATATTTCGCTCTTCAATGCTTAATGTGCCAGTGAGATGAACTTTTGGCTTTGTGGTGACTACTTCTTGGTTCAGCCTGTCTGCGAAAGAAAAAGTTGTGTGCTCATTTGAGTGGTTAGTATCTGTAATTCACTACCTTCTCCATCTCTCTCTCATTTCAACTCATTCCCTTGGCAGCTCTGGCCGTCGGGGGGACATGAGGGACGACGACACGGAGATCCTCCGCCATTCAGGTTTGTTGGTGGCTGTTTTGAGCAGCTCTTTCATGGGGAGGGCCGTCCACTCCTTGACGTTGTCCGTCCAGCTCTTTCTCTGTCGACCACGGCGACGACCGCTCTCTAGTGTGCCCTGCAGTACAGTCTTGCACAGGGATACGTGCCTGGTGACGTGACCTAATCAGGCCAGCTTGCGTCGCTTGACGGTCGCCAGAAGGGGTTCCTGTGGGCCTACAAGTGCTGCTGTCAAGTTCCGCACAAACTCATTTGTCTTGTACTCCAAGTAGGAGATGCGGAGCAGTCTTCAGAGGCACTTGGACTCAAATGCCTGGATCCTTCGCTCTGTGTTCGCCAGTAACGTCCAGGTCTCACAGCCGTAGAGTAGGATGGAAACCACCAGGGACTTGTAGAGTCTGTACTTGGTGGAGATGCTTCTCCACATCCTGCTCAGTCGGGCCATCGCTGAGGTCGCCATGGCTATTCTTGTGCGGACCTCCGCGGTACTGGTGCCGTCCTTGGACAGGGTTACCCCCAGGTACTTGAAGCTGGTGACTTCTAGTTTCTCGCCATTTATGGTGATGTCTGCACTGCTGTCGGTCGTGCTGTTCACCGTCGTTTTTAATTTCTCCATGCTGACCTCCATCTCATATGCTTTCGCTCTGTCTGCAAGTCTGTCGGTGAGGTCTTGCAGTTCACTGTTGCTGCCGCCCATAAGGTCGATGTCATCGGCGAATCTGAGGTTGGATATAGGCTTACCACCAATGGAGATGGACGTGTGGTGGGCTTAGAGGGTCTCCTGCATGATCTTCTCAAGGAAGAGGTTGAACAGGACGGGCAAAAGCAGACATCCCTGGCGGACGCCTACTGTTGTCCTGAAGAAGTCCCCCATCTCTCCGTTGTGTAGGACTTCTCCATCACTGGATACCAAACACACGCTCAGGGAAATTCTAGTTTTAGATTCAGCGGAAAACAGTCATAACTTCAAACATAATTTTGTATGGTTTAATTGATCATCACCTGTTAACTTTGTTTAGCTTGCCAGAAACAAAACATTGCTGTGCTCTTTTGATAGGGAGTTATTTACTAAATTCCGTATCATTTAACATCAAACACGTGCCAATGTAAATACTAATTTTGGAGTTTCTGCAAAAGACACCTTCAATAACATTTAGAAGCATATGACGCCATTTTGGAATAATGAAAAAATAAAAGAGGGACGGGAGGTGGGGGGTGGGGTGGTGGGGTGGTGGGGTGGTGGGGTGGTGGGGTGGTGGGGTGGTGGGGTGGTGGGGTGGTGGGGTGGTGGTACGGACGGGGATTATGGCAGATAAAGCAATCTCTCAAGTACTTGCACTAACATAGAATTTAGGAAAATATCATTTTCACAAAGTAGACAAACAATTTCTGACTTGGTCTTTTAACCTGGACGCTCATATATTTCAAGGTTTTCTTCTAGCACTGGAAAGAAAAGGGTGGGGGGGGAGGCGAGGTAGTGGGGGTGGGGGTGGAGGAAGGGAGAATTGGTTGAGTGTGTGTGTTTACGTGTGTGTGCGAGTATGTGAGTGCATTTGCATTGCCAAACCACACACACACACACACACACACACACACACACGCACACACACAGGAACAATGATTGCAAAAAACCTACCATCATCGGAGCGAGAGCCATAGAGTGCATTAGGGGCTCCAGGCGAAGGCGAGTTGGAGCGCGCCACTTCGCCACAACAGGAGCAGATGTTCTGCCAGAGTCGACTAAAACCAATGCCGCGACCCACAACACGTAGTCCGTCTTCAATAGCAACCTGCCACAAGATATAGACTACGTCTGACAAGTGTACTCAATCATAGTCGTCTGTCAATGGATGAAACGCCCCATTTTGATTGTAGCTTAATCATAATGCTATGCATTAAAAGAAGATTGCACTCATATGATGTACGTATCGAGTCCCTTTTCTGCATTGGGTCTCTAACATCGTCATTCTCTATCTGTGTGTGTATGTGGGGGGGGAGGGGGGGGGGGGCGGCGGGAAATGGTCAGTATTTCACTCCGTATTGTTTGCAACACAATATTGCAGCAACACACTATTGCAGCAACACACTATTGCAGCAATACCCTATTGCAGCAATACCCGTGCCCTTTTAGTTGTTCGCTGTCAGGAGAACTACAAAATTTGCTTGTTTCTAGAGCTTCACCAGTACGAAAAATCTCAGATGTATTTTCAATAACTTCTGCAAGCTCCTACACAGTTATTTTGTTCAGTAGTGGCCATCTCCCAGAGATTTAAATTATGCCATGAAAGTTAACGAGATCTACACACTCATGAATACGCAAACGTTCGTTCTTGCACACATACCGTGTATAACTTTTCCAGTTTTTGTAAATAAATATAATCTCCACCAGACGATTTACATCTACCGCCCAATACAGGTGCTGAGATTTTCTTTCCAACTGTTCCACAAATCCATCTCTATGATTCTCTGAAGAAATTTCCTAATGTTACACTTACGCTTGCTAAGTGAACCAACCCTATCCAATATTGGTGAAGGAAATCCCGCATAATTGCGTGTTTTCGATCACTGTTCGATCCCCCCCCCCCTGAAAGAAATCCTTCCAGAATTTGTGGAGTTTCGTTGGGTGGCTAGATTAGTCCGGACTGTAAATCTTGTGGAGAACTTCCTGACATATCTCGTCATTTGTTTCTGCATGGCGGTCCTAGAAGGACCTTAACACACCAACCCATTTCAAAACAGTTTTCATCAATTGAAAGAGCATTCACGGCACTTTAAGAATCAATCAACTTAAAATTGACAAAAGTGTGGATAGGTATTAACAAGTTATGCCAGTGTACACATGCAATCTCGGACGTTTTCATGCATTTTGATGCAAGTGGCTACTCCATACATTCATTCAAACATTTCTGTCTTGTCTGTGTCTGACCTGTTTGGTGTTCTCCAGACGAAGGTCCTCCTTATTGTTACTTTCTTCCTTTTCCCCCAAGGTGACGGTCAGCATCCCGTTGCCCTTTCCATACGTGGCTGATGCATGGCCATTCTCTCTGCATGGAGAAACAGAGCCCCGCTGCCAAATGCATTGCAATGAAAGGAGGGAATAGTACTAATTCATCTCTCCATTACTTCCCTTCCAACGCGAAGAAATGCTGCGTCATCGTCAGAGGTACTGCAGGGCTGAAAATCGTCGGACTGCATAATCTAAGGGCCACTCTCAATGCTCGACAAAACGGTTACATTTTCAGACACACTGCACTGCAAAAATTAGTGTCGGACTTTTTAATCTCAATGGGCGTTCTCTCTACTCGAAGAAAATGCATGAGCATGAGAGAGAGAGAGAGAGAGAGAGAGAGAGAGAGAGAGAGAGAGAGAGAGAGAGAGAGAATGAACTGAACTGAACTGAACAACCTTTAATGTGTAGGCCACCGGCCCATTAGTATTACATTGAAATGAAGAGCAAACGAAACACAATTATGCATAAACAGTTCTTCAACAAGAAGAGCAAAGCCCATACGACTCACATGCTTGACCTTGACCTTTACATGACCTTGACCTTCATGTGACCCTCAAGGTCAAGGTCAAACAACTACACCTAGCAATGACATCATACACTAAGAAATGCTTTACACATTTTTCCTACCAAAATACATGTGACCTTGACCCAAGGTCAAGGTCATCCAAGGTCATGCAACACAAAGCTGTTAATTCAAGACATAGGAAGCACAATGGTGCTTATTGGCACTTTCTACCATGAGATATGGGCACTTTTAGTGGTTCACTACCCCATTTTGGTCACATTTCATAAGGGTCAAAGTGACCTTGACCTTGATGATATGTGACCAAATGTGTCTCATGATGAAAGTATAACATGTGCCCCACATAATTATTAAGTTTGAAACAGTTATCTTCCATAGTTCAGGGTCAAGGTCACTTCAAAATATGTATACAATCCAACTTTGAAGAGCTCCTGTGACCTTGACCTTGAAGCAAGGTATGCAAAACTGGTATCAAAAGATAGGGATTATTTTGCCCTATATACCATATATAGGTGAGGTATCCAATGTCAAAAACGTCAGAGAAAAGTGAGAAAATGTGAAACTTGGCTGTTTTTTAGACAACATTTATGGCCCCTGCGTCCTTGACCTTGAAGCAAGGTTAAGTCACTATGCGTGTTTTTTGAGGTCTTGTGATCATACACCATCATGCCACATTTGGTATTGATAGACTTAATAGTCTCCGAGAAAATTGCAACGTTAAAGTTAATCGGACGCCCGGACGCCCGGACGGACGAAACGGGTGAGTACATAGTCATAGACTCACTTTTGCTTCACATGTGAGTCAAAAACTGGGAGCCAGTTTCGGCGTATGTAAAGCGCACGAGTGCATCGAATCAGCTAATGAGAAAGTTCATGTTCTGCGTGCAGCTCGCGAAGGTTGCTGTCGCGTCGGTGACGTCCTGCTCGCAGCTGGCTTGTTTACGCCGGCGGTATCCCTGCCGCGTTGGAGAACAGCGAGAGAGAGAGAGAGAGAGAGAGAGAGAGAGAGAGAGAGAGAGAGAGAGAGAGAGAGAGAGAGAATCTAGATGCAATGGGGTGCTGAAAAAAGCCGAAAACGCCGAGATACATTCAATCTAAGGCTATTCTCTCCGAGAGAAAAATGTGGCATTTCCACATGCAAAGCAAAAAGGTATCGAACTTTATTTGTCAATGACCGTTCTCTATACCTGCAAAAACGCCAGGTGTAACATTTTCAGACGCGTTGCAACGTAGAAAAGCATCGAAACTCATTCATCGGTGGTATTTCTCTCTGAATGATGACGCATAACATTTCAACCCCGGGTGTATTGTAGAAAAGCGACTTGGGTCGTTGATTGAGATAGATTTGATAAGCCTTCATAAGTTCGCATTACCCTGTCTCTTTCTCGCGCGCGCGTGCCAAAGTGTTGACTCTTTCTCTCTTGTCTCTCGAGACTTCACTCTGCTCCAAAAGCAACGACTGCACAAGAGCTTCAAATAACTTGTTGAGAACACTTGTATCAGTGATTCGAGTAATCCACAGGTTTTTAGCAAATGTTCGCTTTTCCATTTATCTCTGACTGCAGTATCCTCGTGTGTGGCATCGAAGGACAATTTACTTAGTTGTGTGCATCATTCTACATGTGATCAAATTCTTCAAACTGATCAACTATTTCAAGTTTTGTCCCTTCAAGGAGCAAACCGTCTTGGTAGCTAAGCGACCACCCGTTCCTTATAACATTCTATTATACAATGTACCTAGGTGTACTGCCATATTTCAGGAGTGTAATGTAAGAAGAGTTATGTACATTTTTAAGCCTTTTAAATGCATATGCAGGGGTTTTCAAAAGTGTCCTTGTTTACTAGCCCAGGCTAATATCACACCATATTTACAAGCCCACAATTTTTTAAATACTAACCCGTCTGAATTGTAGTACTATTTATTTTGAAACAATCGATTTCGTCTCGTGTTCATATTTTTGTCTCTCTTCCTTTTCTTGGTAGCTGTTTCAACCTTTCTCTGGCGGTGGCTTACTTGCATTGCGTATACCAAACGCATCCATAGAAGATCGAATTTAGCTCTCGTTGCAAATCAAGCATCTCCATGTCAGAAGTTTCGCCGCATGTCATCATATATCGAGAAAGACGATGAACTGCAAAGCAGACGACATGACTGTTGTAATCAAGTCACGAACTCAAGGTAATAAGGATGAGCATCGAAGTGCCTTTTAAAAATTGTAATATCTATTTTTTACTCTCCCGTTGGGCGAGTGACAGCAGTTTTAACTTTTATCAAGCCCGAAGAACTTTTTTAGGTCGAAAGGGTGAGTGCATCTTTGAATATATCCCTGCGTATGCATTAAACTAGCGGAAGGTAAGAGTCGTGCATGCCGATCATGTCTATTTCGTTTCTATAACAAACTAATTTATTATTCGTGTCAGTTGCTATGGGCTGGTGAATAAAGTTCTCTCTCACATTTCTACCTCACCTCGGCAGGCTCGGGTCACAAACGCACAAAATCAATAGCTCGAGACAAGAATAACAATTTATCCCTCCAGGTTTACTGGAGGTCCTACAGACTTTATCCCTCCAGGTTTACTGGAGGTCCTACAGACTTTATCCCTCCAGGTTTACTGGAGGTCCTACAGACTTTATCTGTCTGTCTGTCTGTCTGTCCGTCCCGTCTCCACGGCTTATATCTCAAAAACTACTGGACGGATTTCCTTGAGATTTTGCACACTAACTGGAAGTTAGGTCCGATTGAATGTATCAAATTTTCAGAATCGAGGCTTGAAGAGAAAGTGGTTTTTTAAGGTCGTATTCTCGAAATTACCGGTCTAAAAATGATTGAAATGACATTTGACGGCAAAGCCAAATTTGACGTCATTAATAGCATGACGTCATTTGCAAGTACAATTTCGATCCTATATGCCAGGAGAATAATTTCGAAACACCTGGGGAGGAATGGCGAAATTCCAACATGTGCGACGTCATCAATAACGTGACGTCATTTGCGAGGACAGTTTATAGGAGAATTAATTTAGATAGATATGTCCTCAGATGTCTTAGGCTGCGAGGCCTTTATCTGATCTTTTGATCAGTACTTATGGCTACTCTCACTCTCTCTCTGTCTCTCTCTCTGTCTCTCTCTCTGTCTCTCTCTGTGTCTCTCTCTGTCTCTCTCTCTCTCTCTCTCTCTCTCTCTCTCTCTCTCTCTCTCACAGTACATGTAGTCGTTGAACATCGTGTCAATCTGTTTTTGAAGCTGTTTCGCCTATCAGACGACAGCTTCGTATACAATCATCACTGCGAGGCAGCGCGAAATTTACCGAAGTCGACCAAAAAACTCGCATTCATACAAATAATGAACCAATT
>JAWQFJ010022416.1:0-10000 GCA_034096865.1 Theodoxus fluviatilis
ATGTTTTGTGTCTGCCATGCAACTAATTGATTTTTTGTGTTTGCCATCTTTGTGCATGCATTCTGATTCTGCATGATGGATCAGAAACATTTGGCAAGTGTGGTTGATTTGTTATGATTTTGGTTTTTCCCCCTTCTTTTCTGTAAAACCTCATCCAGGACACCATAAAACTAAATTTTCTGTGATTCTGCTCGAATATTTAAAACTAATTCCTACTTGCAGAAGAGGGTCAACTGCATGTACAACACATGGCCAAAAGCAAAAAAAAACATGCAAACAATTATGTCTTGTGTATAAATTACAGAGTGGAAGTTATATGGTTTTATTCTTTTCAGACATGCATCTTATTGAAATTAATTTACTTGGTGTATGCTATCCATCTTAATCAAAATTTGACTTATGTATTCTTTTGTGCTTCAGTCGCCGTGCAGAAGGAATTTTCTCAAAGCACAGACGTGGACGTTCGGAGCTTTGTGCGGCAAAAGTTGAACAGTGCCACTAAAGGAAGAAGATAACCCTGTGAGTGTCAGGAACCGACCTGATCGATCCTACGTACTCCCATTCTGTGATTGCTAGAACCGACCTGGAATAGAACTAAATCTGAGTGAGGGGAATCAGATCAGTTATGAGAATACTGACACAGATACTGAACTGCTTGGCAAAGTACCCTGAGAGGAGTGAATAGTAAGAAATTATTTTCATTCATTTCCTGAGTGTTGTACTTTTCCATCAGTTTCTCATTGCTGTTTCTGTTATCATTAAAATTATGGCAAGAAACATGTAGCTCATTCTTAGAGCTTTCTTGACATATATGGTTTATAAAGGCTGCCTTTATTCCTTCTCCTGTTAAAATATCATTTTTAATGTGACCCGTTAATGCAAAAAAAAAAATTGACATTCCGGAAAAGTGGTCTGAAACTTTAATTTTAAGAATAAAGCCTGCTGAAAAGAATCTGAAATGTTATTGTCATTTTTGCATGGCATGTAGCAATCTGTAGAATTTAGTTTATATAGTAATGCATGGTATTTGTAAGGTATATATGTACTTGAGTATTTTACTTGTATTTCACTGAAGTATTTACTATAAAGAATGTATAAACTTTTCTACAATATTCTATAGAATTTTCATAGTATTTCTATAAAGATTCTATAGAATGTTATATAGAATTCTCTATAGAATTTTCCTATAGAAATTTCTATAGACTTTTGGTAAAGAATTTTCTATAGAAAATTCTATAGAAATTTCTATAGAAATTTCTATAGAATTTTCTATAGAATTTTCTATAGAATTTTCTATAGAAATTTCTATAGAATTTTCTATAGAAAATTCTTTACCAAAAGTCTATAGAAATTTCTATAGAAATTTCTATAGAAAATTTTTATATGGGATGGCTGTCAAGTTGTTCACATGGATAGTAAACATCAAGGAGAGAGAGAGACAAGGAAAAAAACAGAGATTGGCCAAAGCTAGGATGAAAAGAGCTCTGCAGAGGAAGGAGAGGCCCTGCATACCTGTCAAGTGGCTTCTAAACATCTGTAAGCTACTTTTAAGAGGCATTTTGGCTTCAATAACTTTAATTTGCATTTTTCTCAAATTCTGTATTTGCGCGCATGTCACATCATTAGTGTTTTCATATTTTAGTCAATTTTGGAAGGAAACCCCTGAAAATTTTACTCCAACTTAAAAATGTGTCATTTTTATCATCCACAGAAACATTTCATGTCTAAATTTAATAGAGATGCCTATAAAACACCACAAAGTTTAATCTTCATCAAAATTTAGCATGCGGATGTACATAGAGTAAATAAAATTAGTTTTGAAATACATACATATTTTTTGTCCTTATTTTCTCTCTGCTACATAGTAGACCTTATAATAATGGCCTTATGGTCACAATTTGGGACTCCCCAGTGCAAGGGAAGATACTTAAACTGAGTTACTAATACATTGCAAAAACGATGAAATGTTGTTATAAACACCCATAAAACTTATCTATTTGGGGGTTAACAATTTTGAAATAATTGTAGAATACCTTCTTTTTAACAGGATGAGGATGTGCAACAACAAAAAACAAGAAAAAAAGCTGCGTTGAATGACCCCCTCTTTGATAGTGAAACATAGCCTTAATAACAAAAGGGAGGTAACCATCACTAGTCATAGAGGAAGGTCAAGGGGATGCAAACATGTCTGTCGTCTGCTAAATCGTTACACTCATGGGTATAAATGCCGACGTTTACTACAAATATCAAACCAAGACATACAATCCACTCTGCCACGGTGATGAGAGCACGAAAACATTTATTTCTTCGAAATGTGACAGCAATCGGCACGTTTGCCACTTCCATGGTATGTAAACTCCATGGTTCGAAGCATGTTTACCGTGCAAGTCCGTGGAGTGACTTCCAATTAGTTGTGTTTAGTATGAGCCAATCAAATGCGGCTACGGGTTCTGTAGTATCATCGTTGCTAGGCACAGCAAGTGGCACACAGACCCTGCGTTCCGTTGACTCTGCTTCATCTCTGCTACGCTGTAGCAGGGTCAGGAGTTTCGATTGGTCGGTTTCTTTAATTATTTTTAAAGCACGTTACCATTAAAAGTAGAGGGTTTTGGAGGCCCCCTTTGAATACACGAATCCCCAATATTATTTCACACTCAAATTTATCCCTCTTGAACGAAGAAACGACTTAATAAAAGCATTAGGGTCGAAAATCCATTAATAAAAAAGGGAGGTAACCATCACCAGTCATAGAGGAAGGTCAAGGGAATTCAAACATGTGTGTCGTCTGCTAAATCGTTACACTCATGGGTATTTATGCCGACGTTTACTACAAATATCAAACCAAGACATACAATCCACTCTGCCACGGTGATGAGAGCACGAAAACATTTATTTCTTCGAAATTTGATAGCAATCGGCACGTATTCCACTTCCATGTTATGTAAACTCCATGGTTCGAAGCATGTTTACCGTGCAAGTCCGTAGATTGACTTCCAATTAGTTCTGTTTAGTACGAGCCAATCAAATGCGGCTATGAGTTCTGTAGCTTCATTGTTGCTAGGCACAGCAGGTGGCGCACTCTAGTGTGAAGCAGTTAGAGCTCCTTCTGAGACGCTCGAGCTGCTGCGCGACCTTGACAGGAAGTTGACCTCTGCCACTGGCTGAAACGTCACCAAAGATTGTGTATGAATGATTTTCGACCCTAATTCTTTTATTTAGTCGTTTCTTCGATCAAGAGTGATAAATGTGAGTGTAAAATAATTTTGGGGATTCGTGTATTCAAAGAGGGCCCCCAAAACCCTATACTTTTAATGATAATGTGCTTTAAAAGTTATTAAATAAAACCAACCAATCAAAACTCTTGAGGCTGCTACACCGTAGCAGAGATGAAGCAGAGTGCAACGGAACACAGGGAGATGCTCTAGCTGCTGCGCGACCTTGACAGGAAGTTGACCTCTGCCACTGGCTGAAACGTCACCAAAGATTGTGTATGAATTATTTTCGAGCCTAATACTTTTATTAAGTCGTTTCTTCGATCAAGAGTGATAAATTTGAGTGTGAAATAATATTGGGGATCCATGTATCCAGAGAGGGCCTCCAAAACTCTCTACTTTTAATGGTAGAGTGCTTTTAAAATAATTAAAGAAACCGACCAATCGAAACTCCTGAGCTTGCTACCCCGTAGCAGAGATGAAGCAGAGTGGAACGGAACGCAGGGTTAGTCAAAGCCTACACAGCTTCAGGGAATTCTCATGACTGTTCATGCTTGAACATCAGAGCCATGCCCTAAAGCGACTTGTCTCGACAGCAAAAGAGACTCGAATAAATACTAGCCCACGCGCCACCTGGGCGAAAAACCAACGCGACGCAATTAACTGAGGCATGCTGGTAAAAGCACGTGCTAGGCGCTCTCGCACTGGCTCGAAAACAGACCTCTGACCCAGGGCAATACTCCTCTCGCCCGTTCCCATAACAACTAATTCAAAATTTAAACCCGACCCGACCTAGGGCGGTAACTGTGTCGAACCAACCTCGACAGTCTGTCTATCTGTGTGTCTGTCTGTCTTTGTGTCTGTGTGTCTGTCTGTCTGTGTGTCTGTCTGTGTGTCTGTCTGTCTGTGTGTCTGTCTGTGTGTCTGTCTGTCTGTGTGTTTGTCTGTGTGTCTGTCTGTATGTCTATCTGTCTGTCTGTCTGTCTGTCTATGTGTCTGCGTTTTTGTGTGTATGTATGCGCGCGCGCGCGTGTGTGAATGTGTGTGTATGTATGTATGTATGTATGTATGTATGTATGTATGTATGTATGTATGTATGTATGTATGTATGTATGTATGTATGTATGTATGTATGTATGTATGTATGTATGTATGTATGTATGTATGTATGTATGTATGTATGTATGTATGTATGTATGTATATGCATGTATGTATGTATGTATGAATGTGCATCCACAATCCTGAATAAAATTGGTTTATTGACTCACATGCGAAGCAAAAGTGAGTCTATGTACTCACCCGTTTCGTCCGTCCGGGCGTCCGGGCGTCCGAAAACTTTAACGTTGGATTTTTCTCAGAGACTATAGAGTCTATCAATACCAAATGTGGCATGATGGTGTATAATGACAAGGCCTCAAAAAACATTTACAGTGACTTGTCCTTGCTTCAAGGTCAATGTCGCAGGGGCCATAAATGTTGTCTAAAAAACAGTCATTTTTCACATTTTCTCAATTTTCTCTGACGTTTTTGAGATTCGATACCTCACCTATATATGGTATATAGGGCAAAGTAAGCCCTATCTTTTGATACCAGTTTTGCAAACCTTGCTTCAAGGTCAAGGTCACAGGAGATCTTCAAAGTTGGATTGTATACATATTTTGAAGTGACCTTGACCCTGAACTATGGAAGATAACTGTTTCAAACTTAATAATTATGTAGGGCACATGTTATACTTTTATCATGAGACACATTTGTTCACATATCATCAAGGTCAAGGTCTTTTTGACCCTTATGAAATGTGACCAAAATGGGGTAGTGAACCACTAAAAGTGACCATATCTCATGGTAGAAAGTGCCAATATGCACCATTGTGCTTCCTATATCTTGAATTAATAGCTTTGTATTGCATGACCTTGGTATTTTGGTAGGAAAAATGTGTAAAGCATTTCTTAGTGTATGATGTCATTGCTAGGTTTAGTTGTTTGACCTAACCTTGAAGGTCACCTGAAGGTCAAGGTCATATAAAGGTCAAGGTCAAGCATGTGAGCCGTATGGGCTTTGCCCTTCTTGTTCGAAGAAATAGCTCTGGGCCCGTATTTACAACGGCGATTTATCTTTTTAACACTCGATTTATCCCCTAGCCCCGTGTTATCTTGAACGGTTAGATAAGGTACGCTCATCAGAGAATCCTAGGTTGCGCTTTGCTATATATACTGGTTTCCAGCCAAGGGAGAGCGGAACAGGCAGTTGGAATCGTCTGAGTTTAGAGATAGATCGGAGTTAAAATTAATCGCCGATAAATCGCTGTTGTGAATACGGGCCCTGAAGGCAAGTCATTATCATCAAAAGAACTAGGTTGTCATGGGTTTCAAAACGTAATACCACGGAGCATTCGGTAACTTTGGATGTTCCGCTTCCAAGCTGTTAAAACAAAGCACCCCCTGTGGCAGAGGATAAACTACAATATATTGTGTCGTCTGTTGTTTCTTCCGTTTATTGTACCTAGAAGAGGAGACACATAACTAAAAGCTGAAAGTCCGTAAAATTCCATTCATTCGTTCTAGATTTCCTGATGCCAGAGAAAATATTAAAGAGACAGAACAGATACACCAAACTATTAGTCACCCACAAAGTCCCTAGGGAACTGAGTAAAGCTGACAACGTAAATAAT
Organism: Theodoxus fluviatilis; assembly: GCA_034096865.1. Lineage (NCBI taxonomy): Eukaryota > Metazoa > Mollusca > Gastropoda > Cycloneritida > Neritidae > Theodoxus > Theodoxus fluviatilis. The sequence goes on from JAWQFJ010022416.1 coordinate 5,885, forward strand.
TAACCTGCCTGAGTCACATTTCCTCTCACTCATATTTAACAATTACCTCCTTGACAATGAAGCAAATTGATAATTCTATCGTTTTGTAAATGTTTTCGGAAGGTACTGTCATCCTAGGATGCATAATACTTTGTTTTCCTGTAATTTATAAAGACTCGCTTTTGTCATGGTGACCTTGCCAAAAACAGCCCTTGCAAAACGATTTCTGGACAAATGCGATATATCATAGAGCAAGTCTTCTTCCTGCCATTCCAGTGTTACCACTGGAAATTGTATTTTTTGCAGTAGAGAATATGAAAAGAGCCTGCAGGGGGTACAGAAGAAAATGCATGCAGACAACACAGTTGTCAGTTACTCATCTCATCCGCTTACATACAATCTTCATCAGGCATATCCTCGTGGTTTTTTTCCACAATACGATGAAAACCGTTTCAAACTGTAAAAGAAAAACCTCTCTTCAAATGATTACTACCATTCCACACACACCAACCCACACACCCCTTCCCCCGGCTCTCTCTCTCTCTCTCTCTCTCTCTCTCTCTCTCTCTCTCTCTCTCTCTCTCTCTCTTCTCTCTCTCTCCTCTCTCTCTCTCTCTCTCTCTCTCTCTCTCTTCTCTCTCTCTCTCTCTCTCTCGCTCGCTCGCTCGCTCTCTCTCTCTCTTTGCATCTTTCTCTTTGTGTTGTCTCTCTGTGTTTTCTCTCCCCCCCCTCTCTCTCTCTCTCGCTTTATCGCTCTCTTTGCATCTTTCTCTTTGTGTTGTCTCTCTGTGATCTCTCCCTCCCCCCTCTCCTCTCTATCTCTCTCTCTCCCTCTCTCTCTCTCACTCTCTTTCTCTCTCTCTCTTTCTTTCTCTCTCTCTCTCTCTCTCTCTCTCTCTCTCTCTCCGTTGTTTCTCTGTCCACCCCTGTGTCTGTCTGCTTGTCTGCCTGTCTTTCTGTTATATATCTCTCCTCTTTCTTAATTGTTGTCTCTTTTCTTTCTCTCTGTCTCTGTCTCTCTCTTTCTTTTTCTCCCCCCCCCCTCTCTCTCTCTCTCTCTCTCTCTCTCTCTCTCTCTCTCTCTCTCTCCTTTGCTCTATGTCCCTGCAGTAAATTTCGAGCTATTCCTCCCACAGGTATTCCAGCTTTCTCTCTTTCTCCTCCCATCACTTATGATAATGAGGTCAGCCTCTTCGCACAGGACAGGTGACATGTTGCTGCGGCGACCGAGATCCAGTTACTCGACTCCCATGGCACAACGCTTTGCCTCAACGTCCTTGTACGAAAATCGACGACTTTCCATCATCCGAGACGAATACCTCTTCCGGATAGTCCGCCTTTTTGCCCAATCAAAGCGAGACTTTTTTCCCATTGGCCTGGGCACTGTTTTTCGAATTGTTTTGTTAATTAGTCTTGTCGTACTCGTAGCATTTCAGGGGGGAGTGTGTGTGTGTGTGTGTGTGTGTGTGTGTGTGTGTGTGTGTGTGTGTGTGTGTGTGTGTATTTTAATGCTTATGTTAGTCCATAAAAGGCAAGAAAACAACAATGTAAAGAAAACATATTCCATGCATAATAGCACTCGTGATCGTCAGTTGTTGTTTCTGTTGTTTCTGTTGTTGGTAGTGTTGCTGCTGTTGGTGGTAGTGTTGCTGCTGGTGGTGGTAGTGTGGCTGCTGCTGTTGGTAGTGTGGCTGCTTTTGTTGGTAGTGTGGCTGCTGTTGTTGGTAGTGTGGCTGTTGTTGGTAATGTGGTTGCTGTTGTGGGTAGATGCAGTTGTTGGTAGAGTTGCTGCTATTGTTGGTAGAGTTGCTGCTGCTGTAGTGTGGCTGTTGTTGCTGGTAAAGTGGTTGCTGTTGTTGGTAGATGCAGTTGTTGGTAGTGTGGCTGCTATTTTTGGTAGAGTTGCTGCTGCTGTTGGTAGTGTGGCTGCTGTTGTTGGTATAGTTGCTGCTGCTGTTGGTGGTAGTGTTGCTGCTGTTGTTGGTAGAGTTGCTGCTGCTGTTGGTAGATGCAGTTGTTGGTAGTGTGGCTGCTGTTGTTGGTAGTGTGGCTACTGTTGTTGGTAGTGTGGCTGCTGCTGTTGGTAGTGTGGCTGCTGCTGTTGGTAGTGTGGCTGCTGTTGTTGGTAGTGTGGCTACTGTTGTTGGTAGTGTGGCTACTGTTGTTGGTAGTGTGGCTGCTGTTGTTGGTAGTGTGGCTGCTGTTGTTGGTAGTGTGGCTGCTGTTGTTGGTAGCGGGCTGCTGCTATTGTTGTTGTTGTTGAACCCAAAGGAGCATGATCTATGACACTGGTACACGTACATTGTTTTCCCATGCTCAGTTTTCCCATACATTCCAGGGAGTGGAGTTGGGGCTGGTACCTATGTGTGTCTTCTTTGTCAGTCACTGTGTTTGATCTTCGGTGCCAGAAAAGGATTGATGAAGTGCCTAATGATCGGGGACAGAATGTGAAACGGTTTGAAGCCCAGACATGCGCGATACGTTGCTATACAAAAGCACACTGTTACCTTTTTAAAAGAAGCATAAACATGCATGTATTGTTCGCGAACATCGCGACCAAAAGATTTATGTTCGTCAATGATAAAAGCAGTGTGGTACATGATAGATGAAGGCTGAATAAAACACATGAGTGTTGCAAAATGACAAAAAGTGCATTTTTAAAATAAACAAAATTATTTCATAAAAGTGTGCACCTTTACGGCATTTAGAGATGGGGTGCAGTGGGGACTGCAAAGTTGTATGCAAGCCAGACATTTTACTCCTCCCCAGTTCTCTCTCTCTTTCTCTCTCTCTCTCTCTCTCTCTCTCTCTCTCTCTCTCTCTCTCTCTCTCTCTCTCCGTTCTCGCTTCCTCGCTCTATTTGTCTCTCACACACGTATATTCACTTACCCATCCTATTTAGGTGTCTTCGTCTTTCATCATAATATCGTATTTCTCCCTCGTTTTCAGTTTTGCATTCTTTCGTCATTTATACAAACCTAAAAAACTCCTGACAGCTTAAGACTGATTTGGGACTTTTGTCTGAGACAGAAATATCCTACATCCCTCTGCTGTTGCAACTGTATAAAGCTCCTGCCAACTCGCGCGCAGATACGTTGTTGTTGATGATGATGATGATGATGGTAGTGGTGGTAGTGGTGGTAGTGGTGGTGGTGGAGGTGGTGGTGGAGGTAGTGGTGGTGGTGGTAGTGAGGAGGAGGAGGAGGAGGAGGAGGAGGAGGAGGAGGAGGAGGAGGAGGAGGAGGAGGAGGAGGAGCAGGAGCAGGAGCAGGAGCAGGAGCAGGAGGAGCAGGAGGAGCAGGAGCAGGAGCAGGAGCAGGAGGAGGAGCAGGAGCAGGAGGAGGAGCAGGAGCAGGAGCAGGAGGAGGAGCAGGAGCAGGAGCAGGAGCAGGAGCAGGAGGAGGAGGAGGATGTTGTTGCTTTTTTTTTCTCTCTCTCTCCAGAAACCCTGGATCTCTCTTAACTGTAAGAACAGAAGTTGATCAGGAGAGACAAAAGCACCTCTTTCATATATCACTTCGATCGTGTGAAGGTCGGCACGCGAAGAAGATTTTTGATTGGTCGACTTTACGGATTTTTTATATCCCTGCACGGATGAAAAAAGTATTGCAGTATTATTACTAAAAACAGAAGGTAGAAGAGCGATGGCTGATGCCACGAAGGTAGTTTGTGTCATTTACTGTAAGAAAGTGATTGCGCCCAGAGCCTCTGCATCTCTAGGCCCAGTGTTGAGGAACGCACATGCAGTGCTGTGTATTTGGGACAGTTTTACTCGAAGCCACATGATAGACACGGTAGCACCAAATGAAAAAGCTTCCAACAAAGTTCTATCATCACGAGGCGATACTCATCGGAATGTCCTCCTCGAAGTGTCGTCATTCAAATAAAGTATGAAAATAATGAAAAACAGAGATGAATCATAATGCCGATGCTGCATTTGTAAAACCGCTAGCTGATGACACAGACACATATCTTTTCCTTTTCCCTGTAGGGACTCTAAAAACATCCTGTAATATCGGCCAATCAGAGCATTCAAATTCACATACACACACACACACACACACACGCACACTCACACACACACACACACACACACACACACACACACACACACACACACACACACACACACACTCA
>JAWQFJ010022416.1:20000-25000 GCA_034096865.1 Theodoxus fluviatilis
CAGCATTCTGCTTGACCAATTCCATCATGTCTGGTGTCCTTGCAGGAGACGGGGTGCTGAGCAAGGCGGAGTTCTACCAGGGTCCCTTCGTCTTCGAAATGGATGTCAAGGACGAAGAATGTGAGTACCTGCAAAGTAAACTTTCCATTCTTCATGGACTGCCTTTCCTTTTTCAGTCATGGTATACTTTGTTGCACAACTCAATGCCAATTTATTTCCTTATTGGAACTTTGAAAAAGTAATCCTTGCGAAAAAACACACGCACAAAATCTTCCTTTTCTCGGTTGTCATCTTTCATTAAGTTGTTTGTGAAAATTATATTTGAAAGAAAAAAGCATTAATGAATCTGCAATCGACAATTTCATTCATAACATAGACGTTCGCTTTCTTTCGGATGATTCCAGTTGCCAAACTAGAGCGCTGGTTAGAGTGCTTGCTAGCATTTCACTGAGGACTAATGAAGACTAGAACGCTGGTTAGAGTGCTTGCTAGCATTGCACTGAGGACTAATGAAGATTAGAGCGCTGGTTAGAGTGCTTGCTAGCATTACACTGAGGACTAATGAAGACTAGAGCGCTGGTTAGAGTGCTTGCTAGCATTACACTGAGGACTAATGAAGACTAGAGCGCTGGTTAGAGTGCTTGCTAGCATTGCACTGAGGACTGATGAAGACTAGAGCGCTGGTTAGAGTGCTTGCTAGCATTTCACTGAGGACTGATGAAGACTAGAGCGCTGGTTAGAGTGCTTGCTAGCATTACACTGAGGACTAATGAAGACTAGAGCGCTGGTTAGAGTGCTTGCTAGCATTGCACTGAGGACTAGTGAAGACTAGAGCGCTGGTTAGAGTGCTTGCTAGCATTACACTGAGGACTAATGAAGACTAGAGCGCTGGTTAGAGTGCTTGCTAGCATTACACTGAGGACTGATGAAGACTAGAGCGCTGGTTAGAGTGCTTGCTAGCATTGCACTGAGGACTGATGAAGACTAGAGCGCTGGTTAGAGTGCTTGCTAGCATTGCACTGAGGACTGATGAAGACTAGAGCGCTGGTTAGAGTGCTTGCTAGCATTACACTGAGGACTAGTGAAGACTAGAGCGCTGGTTAGAGTGCTTGCTAGCATTGCACTGAGGACTAATGAAGACTAGAGCGCTGGTTAGAGTGCTTGCTAGCATTGCACTGAGGACTAATGAAGACTAGAGCGCTGGTTAGAGTGCTTGCTAGCATTACACTGAGGACTAATGAAGACTAGAGCGCTGGTTAGAGTACTTGCTAGCATTGCACTGAGGACTAATGAAGACTAGAGCGCTGGTTAGAGTGCTTGCTAGCATTACACTGAGGACTAATGAAGACTAGAGCGCTGGTTAGAGTGCTTGCTAGCATTGCACTGAGGACTAATGAAGACTAGAGCGCTGGTTAGAGTACTTGCTAGCATTGCACTGAGGACTAATGAAGACTAGAGCGCTGGTTAGAGTGCTTGCTAGCATTGCACTGAGGACTAATGAAGACTAGAGCGCTGGTTAGAGTGCTTGCTAGCATTGCACTGAGGACTAATGAAGACTAGAGCGCTGGTTAGAGTGCTTGCTAGCATTACACTGAGGACTAATGAAGACTAGAGCGCTGGTTAGAGTGCTTGCTAGCATTGCACTGAGGACTAATGAAGACTAGAGCGCTGGTTAGAGTACTTGCTAGCATTTCACTGAGGACTAGTGAAGACTAGAGCGCTGGTTAGAGTGCTTGCTAGCATTACACTGAGGACTAATGAAGACTAGAGCGCTGGTTAGAGTGCTTGCTAGCATTACACTGAGGACTAATGAAGACTAGAGCGCTGGTTAGAGTGCTTGCTAGCATTGCACTGAGGACTAATGAAGACTAGAGCGCTGGTTAGAGTGCTTGCTAGCATTTCACTGAGGACTAGTGAAGACTAGAGCGCTAGTTAGTGCTTGCTAGCATTACACTGAGGACTAATGAAGACTAGAGCGCTGGTTAGAGTGCTTGCTAGCATTACACTGAGGACTAATGAAGACTAGAGCGCTGGTTAGAGTGCTTGCTAGCATTGCACTGAGGACTAATGAAGACTAGAGCGCTGGTTAGAGTGCTTGCTAGCATTGCACTGAGGACTGATGAAGACTAGAGCGCTGGTTAGAGTGCTTGCTAGCATTACACTGAGGACTAATGAAGACTAGAGCGCTGGTTAGAGTGCTTGCTAGCATTGCACTGAGGACTAGTGAAGACTAGAGCGCTGGTTAGAGTGCTTGCTAGCATTACACTGAGGACTAATGAAGACTAGAGCGCTGGTTAGAGTGCTTGCTAGCATTACACTGAGGACTAATGAAGACTAGAGCGCTGGTTAGAGTGCTTGCTAGCATTACACTGAGGACTAGTGAAGACTAGAGCGCTGGTTAGAGTGCTTGCTAGCATTACACTGAGGACTAGTGAAGACTAGAGCGCTGGTTAGAGTGCTTGCTAGCATTACACTGAGGACTAATGAAGACTAGAGCGCTGGTTAGAGTACTTGCTAGCATTACACTGAGGACTAATGAAGACTAGAGCGCTGGTTAGAGTACTTGCTAGCATTGCACTGAGGACTAATGAAGACTAGAGCGCTGGTTAGAGTACTTGCTAGCATTGCACTGAGGACTAATGAAGACTAGAGCGCTGGTTAGAGTACTTGCTAGCATTGTACTGAGGACTAATGAAGACTAGAGCGCTGGTTAGAGTACTTGCTAGCATTGCACTGAGGACTAATGAAGACTAGAGCGCTGGTTAGAGTGCTTGCTAGCATTACACTGAGGACTAATGAAGACTAGAGCGCTGGTTAGAGTGCTTGCTAGCATTGCACTGAGGACTAATGAAGACTAGAGCGCTGGTTAGAGTACTTGCTAGCATTACACTGAGGACTAATGAAGATTAGAGCGCTGGTTAGAGTGCTTGCTAGCATTGCACTGAGGACTAATGAAGACTAGAGCGCTGGTTAGAGTACTTGCTAGCATTGCACTGAGGACTAATGAAGACTAGAGCGCTGGTTAGAGTACTTGCTAGCATTGCACTGAGGACTAATGAAGACTAGAGCGCTGGTTAGAGTACTTGCTAGCATTGCACTGAGGACTAATGAAGACTAGAGCGCTGGTTAGAGTGCTTGCTAGCATTACACTGAGGACTAATGAAGACTAGAGCGCTGGTTAGAGTGCTTGCTAGCATTACACTGAGGACTGATGAAGACTAGAGCGCTGGTTAGAGTGCTTGCTAGCATTGCACTGAGGACTAATGAAGACTAGAGCGCTGGTTAGAGTGCTTGCTAGCATTGCACTGAGGACTAATGAAGACTAGAGCGCTGGTTAGAGTGCTTGCTAGCATTTCACTGAGGACTAATGAAGACTAGAGCGCTGGTTAGAGTACTTGCTAGCATTACACTGAGGACTAATGAAGACTAGAGCGCTGGTTAGAGTGCTTGCTAGCATTACACTGAGGACTAATGAAGACTAGAGCGCTGGTTAGAGTGCTTGCTAGCATTGCACTGAGGACTAATGAAGACTAGAGTGTTCACTGATAATCATCGCATTTCTTCATTATGCGTAGCTACAGTGTTAACAAAAGCAAAACGCACACATAGTCATTGATCCCGTTCGTATTGAAGAAATGGTATGCATTGCATTTCTGTCAACACACCACAACGCATGATTAAATGACGCGCTTTTCTGTCGCTACATTACTCTTTACTGTGCAGTGTAAGCGTAAAAAATAATAATGCTTGTAGCAGGATGCTCGGGGGAAATTCACACACACGCGCGCGCACACACACACACACACACATGCACATACGCACGCACACACGCACGCACGCACGCACACACACACACACAGACAGATACACACAGACAGACACACACACATACACAGACACACACACACACACGCACGCACACACACACACGCACGCACGCACGCACACACACACACACAGACACACACAGACAGATACACACAGACAGACACACACACACACACACACACAGACACACACAGACAGATACACACACACACACACACACACACACACACACACACACACACACACTCAGTCCCTGGAAAGTAAAAGAATCTGCTGTATAATGATAAAAATGAAGACTGTTTGGATATAGTTGTTAGTCTGATTATATTCACATTTTCCTGACCAGTGTGGTTATGTAGACACATGAATGAAATTTTTCTCAACAGTGTAGTCATTTTACAAACTCAGGAATCTTACTTCTCATCAATAACTTAGGGTTATTTAGAAATCATCAAGGATATGTCGAATAGGCCCAATCTAATATAAAGATTAATATTTTCTTTTACGCTCACCCACTCACCCCCCAGCCCCAGCCCCAGCACCAGCCCCGCCCTCGCCCCCACCCCCACCCCAATGTGTGTAGGAGCCAATAGTTTTCTCAGATGAAGACTTGGGAAAAGCATACTCCTCTTCCATCTCCCTATGTTACGTCTCTTCCACCTCCCCATCCCCTACCCACCCCCTCTCTTTTACATGCATGCCAACAATAGCAGATCTGATGTTTTTATCACTTCTGGACCATAGCACGGATGAAAAGTAGGGGTGGGATAGTGGTGAAATAAAAGCCTAACAACAACAACGAGGCGTCAAGGACTAAAGCAACAACGGCAACTTTCTATTATTTGCTGTTTGTGTTATCGCTGCATTCTGTATCTGTAATTCTCATTCATATGCTCCCCTATCACACGTGACAGAAAATACTGAAAAAGTGTGTTACGGCGATTGTTACAGATGCACGGTGTCGCTACCTGCTGGATCTGAACGGCAACGGAGGGAAGACTGGGAGTCGTCGTGTCCAGCAGCAAGTTCCGCCTGCATAAAGTATTCAAAACCTCACCTTCCACCGCGCCTCGTTTCATACGTGGAATCTTTCATCTTTTCATAATGAGATAAAGATCCCGTCTTTATCATAATTGTACAATAAACGAATTTTTACGAAAGCAAAGTATCCG
>JAWQFJ010022416.1:30000-31786 GCA_034096865.1 Theodoxus fluviatilis
CTCCACTGTGCCTTTCCCGGGCGTACTCCTACTTCACTACTTGTTCATCGCCGCGTCAGCTCATCTCCAGGAGACTAAGATAATCCAATATTGTGTCCCCTTGTGACCCTTACGGTCGCTAGGTCCTGACCCAGGACGTAACTTTGCGTTTCAAGTCCCGTACTCACCGAGTAGTCAGGGTGTCAGCGTCGATGACACCACAGCCCAGGGCGACGCGTCACCTCTACGGGAGGGGAACAGTCGTCGGGTGGGAACCCGTCGGCTCCCACCCCTCTTCTCTTGTGAGGTCATTCTCACCAGGCTGGATCTCTCTCCAATACCTTTCTTCTCTTCTTGCCGATCGTCTCTCCATTCTGGCCCCGCTCAATTCACCGCCCCCCAAATCAATAGTCGTCGTGGCGGTGGAGTCTGTGTGGAACACCCCCCCCCCAATCTGTCTCCTACTCACTTAATCTCTCGGAAGTATCTTCGTCTCTATCGAATATCATCCGGACCCTACCTACACCTCAAACGCGCTCCCTCGTCCATCCTCTTCATTCTCTCCGATACCCGATCCTAACATGACTCTCCCCAGACTCTCCTCATCGAATCCTGCTCTCTCCTCCACTTAAATAGTCGTACACCGACCTCTCTCATCTCTCACCTTGCTCCTCGTCCCTCTCTCTTCCCCTCACACATTTGGCCATTCCGCTTACGGCTTTCGTCTCTCTCTCGTTACCCCCCTGGACCAAGCAGCAGGCTCCTCTCCCGAATTCAACCAGGTCACTTCCCTCGTCCGCCTTCAAGCCTCGACAACGATAATACATAATTTCCTTAACCTCCAAGTCTTCCTCATTCGTTCTACCGAAAACTCTATCTCTCCCAAATCCTCGACAGACGCCATGCTGCCAATCCCCTCATCCGTAGCACTACTTATCCAAAGCTCTCATCATCTCCCCTAACCCTCCATTCAGTCTAAGCTCTCTCTCATAGACATTCTGACTCACATGTCATCCTCCCGGCTCTTCGGCCCCTCTCCCATCGCATCCCCCCCCCTACTTCTACCGTACTCCCATCTTCATTTCCCCTCCTCATATCGATTGTTCTTCTTTTCGCATCTCCTTCGAGCTTCTCTTTCTCACTCCACCCCTCCACTGTCCATCATCCCGCCACCCCCTACCAGGTCTACTTGACAGAAGTCCACCTTCCTCTTACTGGATATTATACCCGTCGTCTTACCAATACAATGCGTCCGTCTCGGCTCAATCTTCATGCTCCACGACCTATGGACGTCGTCGGCTATTTCTTCATTCCTCTCCGGCTTATTTCTCTGTTCGAAGCCTTAACATGTCACTGCTTGGGGGTTTCATGAAATTTCAGTGAAGCTCATTTTATTCTTCCCAAAATTTTGAGTTAGACTCTCTCCTCCTTTCATCTCTTCATCACCCTCCCACCGTTATTCCTCCTCGTGTTATGTCCTCTTCTCTCTCGTCGATATCTCTGATCCTCTACATACCGGGGCTTATCATCTCCTTCTCTAATTCCTTCTTCTATATAGCCCACTCCACTATCTCTACCCCCCGATCTGTGGTTGTGCTTTTCTCGTCTTCGCTCTTAATACGTATGGCATTTCTTCCCCTTCTCTTATTCTTCTCATGGGCGTCTCACTCTCTTTCTCTCGTTATCCTTGGCTATCTATCCTATTCCCCTCGCGTACACCTCCCTGTACCGTGCTCAAGGTATTCTGCGATCAATCCCATCAACGTCTTGTGTAATCCCACTCACTCCACTCTCATTGAGCGTATGT
>JAWQFJ010022417.1:0-45000 GCA_034096865.1 Theodoxus fluviatilis
TATGTATTGTATGTGGCAACATGTGTATTGTATGTGACATGCGCTGCATGTGACAACATTTGTACTGTATACACAATGTGTACTGTAGGTGACAACATATGTAATGTATGTAACATATCGTTCAAGGTCCGTACCTATTTATTTGTATTCGTGTGTGCATGCCCGGGAGGAAGACAAGGAAGCGGGGAGCACGATCTGCTCAGGCAGCAAAGCCCATTAGTGGTGGTTAAATGGCAAACCCGCATCCAACTCAAAAGGTTCAACTTCAAATGATTTTCACCCTGGAAACCCTACAGGAGGAAATTAATGCTTCATATATAGATGCTGATGCTTTGGCTGCCTGGCTAGCGTGTCCCTTTGCTTCCTTCGGTGACTTTAAAGAGCATGCGTGGGATCATTTGGGGCTGCAAGCAGGATTCGTTTGTTAAACTGCCAGCAATGGTCAACAAACAGCCACAACAACAGGAACTTCAACAAAAAGCCCCACGATATGTACCAAGGAAGCGGCGTATGCCCATCTTTTATGGACATGATGACTTATTCATGAGAGGGGTGCTGACCAGCAATCAGAGATACTGGTATATATTTGTTGTAAGAAATTGGGGTCGTTGGGGGAGAGGGTGACGACCATCCTAAAGGTGGGCAGGGCAGGCACACAGGGATGAGCGCAGGCCACACTTGGCAGGGCCTTGGGTGCATAGTGCCGAGGGTGGCGACCGGCAGTCGAGTAATGCAGTGTCACAGAGGCTTGGCGGGCATGCATGACAGCATAAATGCCGAGGAATGGGCAGAGGAAGCACAAAGATATGCGAGGCGTTGCAGCTCAAGGCATCCAGAGGCAGCAGACTACGCCTATCACACCTCGATTGCCTGGCACAACATGAACTGATGTGGAGAGGACAGGATGAAAATCTCGAACAGGTGGCGTAGACCATCGTTCAAGAGTTTGGTGACAGGAGGAGCACTGTCGCCAAAGACGTTATTCACGCAGCAGCCATTTTGGAATCAAAAACGAGGCTTAGTGCGCAAACATTGGCGTCTTCTATGGCCAGCACCAGTACATGGAGTGGGAATCTCCTTCATGTGCCTCCGTGCTCGCATGGAAATGTGGAAGTATGGGCAAGTGATGTTGCCAACATACGCAGTAGAAAGAAAGGGAAAGGATACAAAAAGTTCATCGAAGGATTTGTGCATGACATCGAAGGTAAAACAGGTTACCCTTCTCGTTTGTAGATCTAGATCTGTAGTGTTGATCATTATGACTTGAACAAGTCGATTCAGACCAAACAAATGAAGGATGGCCCAGAAAGGGAGCCTGCTACTGCTAAAATGCACGTAGAACTGACAGAGCATTATGTGCTTAGAACTGTTTTTTTTTTTAAATCAATGTCAGTGCACCTCACCTGGGGGCATCAACAGAGAGAAAGGTGTACGATGGCTCAGCTGACCCACCTTTCGGACTGTTAGAGATTAAATGTCCCAGCCATGACTCCTATCCACACTGTTCCTACCTGAAGAAAATGGCTGATGGTTACAAACTCAAACCAGGAACACCATACTACCATCAAGTTATGGACCTGATGGCTGTCACTGGTCTAAAATGGTGCGACTTTTTGGTCGTGTGTAGAGATGACTTCCACATTGAACGCATCAAGTTAGATGCACAAAAGTGGATTAGCATGAAAGAGGAGGGGGAGGAGGAGCAGGAAAGAGTCAAGGTCACCCATGATTTTCTGGAGGTGCCCAATACATCGTCCATGATGCCAGCTCCAGGTAAGGCTCCTGCCCAGAGTCGTGCCCCAAGTCTTTTACTGGTTCAGAGGGGGATGATGATGTCCTGCAGGAACTGCCCCTTGCCAGTACCAAATTTGCATGCCTTCCCCAAGTTGAGTGTGTGGGCCAACCGGGATGGGATTACTCTAAAAAGGGGGATCTTGGGACATCCTCTACTGTGCATGCTTCTGTTCCTCTGCATGACAACATTCCGCCTGCTTCACCATTACCCAGCGGCTTTGATCCCCGTGGCTTCTCTACTTCGCTTAGCTCGCCTACAATTAGGGATGACAACCCCTTAGCTGGGGGTGGGAGACCCAGTAACGAGGAGAGGTCGAGAGACAGACGCCAGGTTTTGCAGACTGTGGAACAATTCACACATGCACAGCCACCCCCCACAAGCAACCCAACGAAACCGTGACTTGAGCCCTGAGCTTAGTCATGGTCAGAGGGAAATCCCTGTAGCAGACCTGGTGAAGACCATGCAACAGTGCCTATCTGTTGTACAGGATCTTCGTCAGGAATACCAGGGCTTCAAAACCGAGATAGAGGAAAAACTGGATGCCTCACTTTCCAGGGTGCGAGAGGGAGGGGGTTCCGCCGGAGTCGATCTGAGAGGAGATTGGTTTGGCTTTGACGGAGCCTATCCTCAGGACTACCCAGAGAGGAGAGTGAGACAACAAGATTTCCGCCCCGACTATCAAAGGGAGGGCAGGGTGCATTGGGACCAGAAGCCCAGACCCTATCCTGGGGGCAGGGAAATGCGAGATGACTTCAGTCTCTCTTGTATGGAACTACCCAAATTGGGCTTCTACAATGGGAAAGAGCCGTGGGAGCAATTATACGGCGAGATGATGGCTATCCGAGATTGGACCCCCAGGGAAGCCATTGCTCAACTGCACTTGTGCTTAAAGGATGCTGCGTTGAAGTACTTCCACACCCTTTCCACGCAGTGTCGTGGGGACTTCGATCTCTGTACTGCTGCAATGGAGAGGAGGTTTGGAAGGGCGGAGACGAAGCAGACTCTCTGGGCCAAGTTCAACAACTTGAGGCAGATGGAAAAAGAAAACCTCCGGGAGTTTTCAGACCGGGTTCGGGAAACCGCCTTTGATACCCAACCCAGACACTCATTTTGTGGAGGAAGCCATGTGCCATCAATTTCTGCGTGGTATTCCTCACCACAAAGCATCCTTATTCTGTCTCAACATGGACTACCACAACCTGGACCAAGCGGTACTTGCAGCCCAGCGCTACATTGAAACCGAAGGGAACCTCTTTGGACAAGCCAAAGTACGGTGTATGGATGCCGAGACCAATCAATCGGATGCATGCAGGAAGCAGGATGGAGCGAGCCAGGGGGATCATGTCAATATTGTATGAATTTTAAATTTTAGAAAATATCAGATTGTTTCAGCATGGACCTGTCAGGACACCAGCTGTGCCCCATTGGTGGCTGTGGAGCGTGGGTGGAGGACCTCCGGGCCCACGTTGTCCTGAGCCATCTTCCTCTCCAGTTCTACGAGGCGCCCATACCTCTGCTCCTCCACACCACTACCCAGATGTACTCTGGACTTCTTCAGATGCCTGGGGGCACACTGGGGGCATTCCAATATGTCCGCAGTACCATCGTGCCTCCAGACCAAAGGATAAGAGGAGAGGAGGTGCCTCTTCTCCAGGCCGTATCCTTGGCCCTGGGGGAGTCCATTCCTACCCAGTACAGTCTGTACCCCGTCAACGCACAAGCCCTGATTGTGCATTGGGTAGTGCTCCAGGCTGTAATGACTGGACAGGGCCCCCAGGTACTCCAACGCTTCAAATGTTTATACCCGGTCCCCCCTGGGGGGAGGTTTCGCCCCTGGGACGCGGGTACCTGACTCCCCTGGTGGGGAAGCCCTCGAGAAGGAGGCAGCCCAAGCGACCCAGGCCGCGGCTGCACCCTTACCAGCTGACAGATCCCCCAGACTTCCCTGCCCCGACCCAACACTGCTCCCTTGGGAGAACCCCTTTCGGGAGGCCCGGGGTTGTCCCGCCACCAGAGGAGGCAGATGGTGAACAGGTCGCAGTCCACGGCGCAACCCCAGCGGTCGGGTAAGCAGCGGACCCACAGCTCCGCCCAGTCCTCTCCGGCCCAGGTTGGACGCCCATGTGAGCCGGTGGATGTCAGCCTTCTCTCAGTCCCATTTCAGTGTGGGAGTGGCCATGCTGGTGGACGAGGAGCACATCCCCCGACACAACATGGAGGCAGTCCAGGCCATTCCTCGGGACTGTCTTCTGCTAGAGTCAGACGCCCTGGCCAGACCCCCAAACTCCACCCAAGGCGCAGACCCATATATCATATACCGGGTGGCCAAGGTGGTGGCCAATGGATGGAAGACCCCGATTGCCAACGTGCTCCGACAGACCACCGCCAATGCACGTCG
Source organism: Theodoxus fluviatilis (assembly GCA_034096865.1). Taxonomy (NCBI): domain Eukaryota; kingdom Metazoa; phylum Mollusca; class Gastropoda; order Cycloneritida; family Neritidae; genus Theodoxus; species Theodoxus fluviatilis. The sequence goes on from JAWQFJ010022417.1 coordinate 4,194, forward strand.
GTTCTTCAGGTTGCAATAGGTACCAACAGCAAGGGCCCGAGGTAAACCCTCCACCTGGATAAGTCAGTGTACCCCTAACCTCTTGCTCTTTTCCAATCACCATGTGTGGAGGAACAATAGTTGGGATGATGGATATATTTTTTGTAAACATTAACGTAGCTAGGGAGATTTGTTTGTTCCTTAACATGATCATTCATGGAACTGTTATGGCTATTCCCCAGCTGACCTGCGCCATCCTATCCCATGGTACCCCCCCCGACGAGTGAACCTCCAGACGTTAAATTCCTGATGTTGGCTCCTAGTCCAAAGAAAACGGGGAAGAGTGTCGTAGGAAAGGACGTTTTGGGCATTAACTCCCAATGACTCAGATTAGCAACGTAATTTATTACCCGACAGCTCATTGGTTGCAGTATGTCAGCTGCGTCATATAAATAGCCGTGATGGCTAGGGACGGGGTGATTCGCCTACCTACAGAGATACAGTTAAACCCAAGTTTCGACTGTGTCTCTACATCGCCAAAATCTACTTGCCAACACGAGGTGAGTATGCCAGCCCTAACGGGCACGTCGTGGCCGCTCTGCTGAGAGCAACCCGCAGGTGAGCCGCCTTTTGCTGTTCCCACTCCCACCACGCTTGGTGAGTTCATAACTCGCGCTCCTGCGACAAAATTAACCTCCTCGACCAGGTTGGACCAAGAAACCCCCCTCTCTCCCCTTTAATGGATGTTTCTCTTACTTTGCAGAACAGAACTCTAAGGATATTTGGGCTACCTGCCACCTGTTGCATTGTATTTAAGTGACTGAATTCATTTTTCATTTATTCCTGTAGACTCCCGGTGGAGCATAGGGCCGCAACAACACCTCGCCAACGCACCCTGTTCTGGGCTGTTCACCTCAGCTGGGTCTACGTCATTCCGTCGCCCTTCACTTCGCTCTCAACAGACCTTCTCCATGACTGTTTGGGCCGTCCCACAAAATTATATAATCAGGGAGGCTTGACAGCGAAAAAAGTGAAGAGCGAACAGGCGCACAATTAAGTTTAGCAGCCAGCGCAACGATCAGTGGAAGTAACATAACATCGGCCAGACTTGGCAGAAGCAACACAATGGCCAGACTTGGCAGCAGCGTGACAGGGCGTGGCGACACCAGCAGCGTGATGGGGCGTAGCGACACCAGCAGCGTGATGGGGCATAGCATCAGCACCAGCAGAAGACAGGAACAGGGCAGTAGCAGCTCACCAGGGCATGCCAGGCAACCATCTGATGATGAATTTACCACCTTTATTTTCGATAGAAAATAACAAGAAGGGCAAAGCCCATACGACTCACATGCTTGACCTTGACCTTTACATGATCTTGACCTTCAGGTGACCTTCAAGGTCAAACAACTAAATCTAGCAATGACATCATACACTATGAAATGCTTTACACATTTTTCCTACCAAAATACATGTGGCCTTGACCCAAGGTCAAGGTCATCCAAGGTCATGCAACACAAAGCTGTTAATTCAAGACATAGAAAGCACAATGGTGCTTATTGGCACTTTCTATCATGAGATATGGTCACTTTTAGTGCTTCACTACCCTATTTTGGTCACATTTCATAAGGGTCAAAAAGACCTTTACCTTGATGATATGTGACCAAATGTGTCTCATGATGAAAGTATAACATGTGCCCCACATAATTATTAAGTTTGAAACAGTTATCTTCCATAGTTCAGGGTCAAGGTCACTTCAAAATATGTATACAATCCAACTTTGAAGAGCTCCTGTGACTTTGACCTTGAAGCAAGGTCAACCAAACTGGTATCAAAAGATAGGGCTTACTTTGCCCTATATACCATATATAGGTGAGGTATCCAATCTCAAAAACGTTAGAGAAAATTGAGACAATGTGAACAAGAAGGGCAAAGCCCATACGACTTACATGCTTGACCTTGACCTGTATATGACTTTGACCTTCAGGTGACCTTCAAGGTCAAGGTCAAACAACTAAACCTAACAATGACATCATACACAAAGAAATGCTTTACACATTTTCCTACCAAAATACCTGTGACTTTGACCCAAGGTCAAGGTCATCCAAGGTCATGCAACACAAAGCTGTTAATTCAAGACATAGGAAGCACAATGGTGCTTATTGGCACTTTCTACCATGAGATATAGTCACTTTAGTGGTTCACTACCCCATTTTGGTCACATTTCATAAGGGTCAAAGTGAACTTGACCTTGATGATATGTGAACAAATGTGTCTTATGATGGAAGTATAATATGTGCCCCACATAATTATTAAGTTTGAAACAGTTATCTTCCATAGTTCAGGGTCAAGGTCACTTCAAAATATGTATACAATCCAACTTTGAAGAGCTCCTGTGACCTTGACCTTGAAGCAAGGTCAACCAAACTGGTATCAAAAGATAGGGCTTGCTTTGACCTATATACCACTTGTAGCTAAGGTCGCCATTCTCAATAACGTGGGAGAAAATTGGGAAAATGTGAAAAATGACTGTTTTTGAGACCACATTTATGGCTCCTGTGATCTTGACCTTGAAGCAAGGTCAAGTCACTATGTATGTTTTTTGAGGCCTTGTCATCATACACCATCATGCCACATTTGGTGTTGATAGACTTAATAGTCTCCGAGAAAAATCCAACGTTTAAGTTTTTTACGCACGGACGGACGGACGGACGGACGGACGGACGGACGGACGGACGGACGGACGACACGGCTGAGTACATAGACTCACTTTTGCTTCGCATGTGAGTCAAAAAACAGAATATGCGGCAGTCCTGACGTCATCGCCCTACAAAGACGCCATGACAGGAAAACATGCCCTCAAGATACAGAAGAAGCAGTGGATGATCTTTATTTCAGTGTAAACAACGTAAAATTTGGCTCATTACATCGTGAAATACATTTTTTTTAAATAGTTGAGTGACTTCTCAATCGATTTCTAATGGATGTATTGAGTGACAGCGACAGCGACAAAGGGGAATTTGATCCTCAACCGTCCATTGCAGGGCTATATGTTGGTCGAGGTCGCGATGCCGATGAGAGCGATATTGACATAGATTCAGATGCAGTCACACTGACTGTGCAGTTAGTCTGAGGAAGAAGAGGAGCGCAGAGGCAGCAGTCGGCGAACTACGGGGATATGGTCGTCAAACTTATCAAAGTTCAACATCGACGATTTTGTTGAGTCAGTCAGCGTCGATCACGATCTCAAGGTAGGTGCCGATGCCTTCGACTACTTTTCTGACTGTTTCATGGAATTTTTTCTTTCACCAATTGAGATCATTGTAAATTTAGGTCTGTGTACTGGCAGTCATGTCAGATTTTTCTTCTTGACTCCCATTGTGTTTCTTATTTTGTTACAGTTCAGCCACACACAGGGAGGCCCAGATTTCGATGCCCCCCACCTACTGAAGACAAGGCGTTGTCGGACACGGGCATCAAAAGTAGCCAGCCGAGAGCCCCAAGCACCAGCTCTAGCGTGTCCAGCCCCAGCCAGCCCTGCACAAGTGAACTTGACCTAGACCCTGCTCAGCCTGGCCCAAGCACTGGCGCCAGCCAAGCCCACTGTCAGCCTGGCACCAGCCCTGGCAGATCTGGCGCCAGCCCTGCGGCAGGAAGGGAAAGGAAACGCATGGCCTCGTGGATGAGTGACCCACCCCAGTGGTTCCTGGAGCAAACGGAAGTTCTGCGGCAAATAGCTGGGACACTGGATACTTTTGTGAAACATAACCAGGATATGTTCAGGAGGCTGGAGGATCAAGACAAGCATTAGGTTCCTTTTTTGTTTTGGTATGTTAGTGAAAAAGGCCAGCCAGCCAGCCCAGCCCCCTCCCCCCTTCCAACCCCCCCCCCCCCCTGAAACCATCACCCGCATCACAGGCAAAGAAGACATCCCTCCTCAGAACTGTCTGAGTGTGATATTTGTTGTGAATCATTAGGGAAAGCAGCAAACCCCTATTAGGCGTGGCATCGGGGGTTATTGCTTCCCCTGACAACCTAAGCGCAAGAGTTATCGCGCCTGCTTGGTCAGTACACTGCATTTTTATAACTATGGCGGCAATGGACACTGCAAATTTCGAACGATGGCGTGTGCCAGAATTCAAGTAGTTCCTATGGGAAATACAACAGCCATTGTCAGGGACGAAAGCAGACCTAATTCAAAGGGTCAAGGGCTGTACTGCTTTGAAGGTAAACAAAACAATCGGCGGGGATTCCGACATAGACTGTGCCGACGCTTCGGCCCCAAAGTTTCCAAAACTAACAACATCATCTGGCCAAAAACTTCCTGATCCAGTCAGCCTCAAGACAGGATGGTGTTCGGCAGTGGATATTCCTGCAGATTTTCGGGATGCAGACCTGTACAACTATTTTGTTTTGAGCAGGTAGGCTGGTGTAAATGTCTATCAATATGGCTCTCTTTCACATGTATTTTGGACAGTGATCTTGGGCAGGTCTTAGGCCTATCCCTATGCTCCGCCATTGCGTTTGTCACTTCTCTTTACAGTGATGGTCACACTGTCGTCCATTTCAAGACAAATTATAAAGTGTTTGGTTTGTTACAGCCGCAGAAATAATTGATATAATGAATACTGAACTCCCTGTTCTTGTGCCGATCACAAAGTGTTATTTCACGGTGTTCAGTTTGCCCATGAATTGATAAAACAAAGTAGTCTACTGGCACTAGTACTGGTTGGTTCAATGTCAATTTCAGGTTCCACTGTGTTTTGCAATGTATAAAATGTAAAGTTAGCACAAGCACATACATATACATATATATATATATATATATATATATATATATATATATATGAGTAAGTCTCTAAACGTCGTGGCAAAAACGTTACACAAACCCAGTTTCAAAAAAGTGCTTGAATTGTCACTATTTTGGTATTATTATAAAGACTGACACTTTAACTGTGTGTACCTAACTCAAAAAGATAGTTTATTGAGAAATGTGTGCTTAGGAGCTGTGTAAAGTTCAAAAGTTGGTGTGGTAAACGTGTAACGGTTGACAAAGTAAATGATCACTTTTCTTGCAATAAAAAACAACAAATGAGATGATTTGTGTTTCAAACACACATTAACAGAATGTGTTAACATAAAGAGAAAGATAATTTTAAGAAAAATAAAATAAAAAGGGTAAAAGGTTAAACATTACTTTGTCATCCATTACACTCGTACAGCTGCATTGTGTTTTTTCTCTCTCTTTGTATGTAAAACTTTGATACAGGCAAAATAACACTTACAACTTGAAAAGAAATGTCTTTAATGTTAATGTGGCAAATATCAACCTCATTGGCAAAAGAACTTTGATTTTAGAGCTATTTTTAAAAAATCCTGTGTCATTCGTTACACGCGTACCTCCAACAAGCTTTTGATGAGGAATTTGAATTCTGAAGTCAAACAAACAAGCACAAGATTATTTTGCATCTGCAAAAGTCATCTTTACTAATACTGTGAAAAAATCATGAAATACACACACAAAAACGAGCACACAAGTACTTAAAGCACACTGTTTCATTATCATACAGAGGAGCAATACTGATTGATACTGACTGAAAGTAATAATTATAATAATACAGAACATTTAACACATGTATACACATTTCAGTAATGAGCAGATCAATGTGCAACATACAACACCATGCACACAACATGGACATGATAAATACAACTATTTACACACACACACACCAATGTGGTAATTGAGCACGCGTCTACACAACGCCATTGCAGTCCGATGTACACACAAACAGGTGGAAAATTTCCGTTTGTTTTCTCCTTTCAAGTGCACAATCCGGTCACTAGATTAAAAAGTAGATTCATCGTACATTAACATCGAATATAGCGTTGGAAAGGGGAAATCTTGTAGAACACGGGGGTGTCTGTACGAAATTGATCAAAGCGGGAGTGAGCAAATTTTAACAAAATGTCCAATGAAATTCGAACTTTCATCAATAACTCGTCTTTCGATTTTCATCGGAAGTTCAAACAGACATCAAACAAAAGAGCAATCCTTCCTCTAATAAGTTGTAAAGTTTCAACTTGATCCAATGAGAAACTTCGACGGACGATTGTTTAGAAGAAACCAACCAAATGCGAAGCTCGCCAAATGCAAGCTTCGTGTAATAAGCCACGTGTAGCCGCGGACGTAATCGGCTTGTATTTTCATCCATGACATTTTTGATAGTCAAACTAAAGCTGTTGCAATCTACTCAGCCCAAACTTGACATCGTACACACGTCTTGTTGAAAAGCAAATATTTAAACCGTGAATCGTTCATTTCGGCTCAAAAAGGCTCCTAAAAGCATTGATAAACATACCCAGAACAGGCTACTGACGAACAATCTGTCCAAACCCCACGAGCGTTACCAAAAAGAAAACCAAAGGAGAGACATACAAACACTTACCACGCGTTGGAGTCTGCATGTTGAAAGTCAACAATGGTGGCACAAAATCTGGTCAAAACCGGTTTGTTGCAGTTATAAATTGCGGATCGAAGAAAAGTCAAAATCACACTTTTTTAAAATAAATTTGAAAAAAAGCAAAACGATCGAAATGACCAAGGATTTTTGCCAAAAATAAAAGTCGGTGGCAGTTGTGAATAAAAGCATTCTAACTTGTTATATTTCACACACTAACTCTTTGTTGCTATACGCAACCCATGGAAAGTTTTCAGTGAAAATAATTATGTGGTTTGCCGGTAGCATTTTTAGGTTTGTTTACTCTGCTGATGACAAAGTCTGTAACGCCTGTATTCACGAAGTTTCTCGCGTTCAAAGTCAAAGAATATATAAATGGAAATCCTGATATCTGGCAAATTATTGAAGACAACACTTTATTTCCTGAAACAACAATTGGATTTCAGTTTAAGAGCGATTATGTTCCTGTTATTTTAGGTAATGTGAGGCACTGTCTGTCTTGTAACGTTTTGAAGTCTCTGTTTTCCTGGAAATTTTACCTTTCAATCTATTTATTCACTCTCGCACAAACAGTAAAAATGGAAACTGCATAAAAACTATCTATTTGACCATTTGTGTCTGTACACACCTGCAAAAGAAACATGTAGGTTAATTAGTTATTGGTGTAAAAACCATTAAAAAAATGTACCAGTTGCCCATTTGACGTTCAGAGACTCACTCATTTATATATATATATATATATATATATATATATATATATATATATATATATATATATATATATATATATATGTATCTAACTTTTATTCCACAGGCACCGGACCACTGACAGCAGGAAGATGGGTGCAGCACGGCAGCTGAAAGGGAGGACTATGTTTCGAGAGGGGCACATTCAGAATATTGTCTACTACCCAGTGAGGTTTGTACAACAGTTATTAGAAGATTGTCTTTATAATGCATTTGAATTTAGTCATGCTGAAATAAAATTGAGTACATACTACAGTGTGTGGCTTTATATAAATTTGTATTTTTGTAATTTTTGTATTGATGCAGGATTTGGCAGTCTGCACATGTTTTATTCCGTATGACCTCAGTTGATGTGATCTTGTTGCTTGACTTGTATCATGTATGCCAAACTTTGTTCTATTTCAGTGATGACTGGGACCATGGGTTTATCAAAGCAGCAGTTATGCCATCACTACCAAGCAAAGTAGTCTCCAAGATACCAAACTATACATCCTGGGTTTGTCTAAGCAAGATATCTATCTGGCCATGTGCATTCTGAAGAGTGTTCATGTACAGCTGGGTAGGTGAATAGTAATGGATTATGAAAAACATGATGAACTGCTGAGTTTTGGTTTGTTTTTTTAATTGAAATATCTTTCCTATCATGTAATTTTAATTCTGAGGAAGTTTTATCTTTATAAATTTATTTTTCATAGAGCTAAACCTGTGAAGAAATCACCAGCCCTTAAGCCCAGACAAAAAACTGGTAGATATGACAGGGTGGTGTTGTTCCCAAGTATGCTAGTGAAGAAATTTATTGATCCCCACCCTGATGCATGTAGATCAGTGGATTACACAGGGATGCGTTTGTTCACAGATTTGTTAACAGGTTTTGCTCCATTTGTTTCAGAGAAGGAGGTTCCTGTAACCACGTTGCGGCAGTTTTTTACACCATGGTGGACATAACTGAGAAGAACCAAGGGTTGCTGGCCTGTACTTCTTTGCCCTGCACATGGGGTATCCGGAAAAGATCCAGGAACCCGAGTCCGAAGAAAGTCACAGACAGGCCGCTACTGGTCAAGAAGCGTAACTTGCAGGATTACCCGCCTGTCATTGACTACGCCCGCCTAAGAGAGAATCTGGCTGACCATTTACCCAAATCTGGGTATGTGTTGACCACCAAGGAAGCAAAGGAGACACACAGCCTGTGCAGCATGTTCGTGTTGCCTGAGCCGGAGTTCAACTTCAGGGACACTGTGGACCTGGGTTCCAAGACATGTCGTGACATATTTGAGTGTTATGCATCTCGTCTCAAAAGTCCTGATGTCTCGGAAATTGAAAAAGAAACAAGAGGCCAGGCAAAGAACATGTTGTGGACAGTTGTGCGTCAAGGTCGACTGACCAGCTCTCGGTTTGGTGACATCTGTCTCAGAAAGGACACCACAGCCCCAGACAGCCTTTTGAAGGACATCATGGGCTACAGAAATATTCCCAGTGTCCCGTCTCTGAAACGACTGATAGGTGCCAGATGTGTGACGTGACTCGAGTCCTACACAGGTAGAATAGTCAGATAGGAGTGAATGTGCGCTTAGACAAGTTGGAGTTAGTAATGAATAAGATAAGCGCATTACAACTACTGTAATTAATATTATTATTATTAAAAATGCCAACAATTATTTGTTTCAATGTTTCTCTGAACAGCTCAACGATGATCTGTGTCAGAGGTTGAACATCCGCAGAGCTGTGACCTCTGCATATCACCCGCAGACCAACGGACTGGCAGAAAAAACGAACCACACGGTGAAGTCAAGGTTGGGGAAGCTCGTGGAGGAACGGGGCACGAGAGACTGGGACATCTTCCTTGGGGAGGTGGCGTTCTCCATGAGGACCCAGCGTCATACCTCAACCAAGTACACGCCGTATTTTCTGATGTTTGGTCGGCATGCTCGATTACCTATTGAGGTGAGACGTCGTTTTAGTTAAATTGTCCTTTGCTTTGAAAAGTTATTCCGGTGATTGATGAAAATAAAATGATGCAGCAGAGCACACCCAGAAATTGATGTGGATGTGACAGAGGGGGATTGTCTATAAAACATTTTTTTTGTTTTTTCCAGATCTTAACCTTCTCTGTGCGGCCGGCGGGAATTCCTGCCGAGCTTGTTTTCACCGCTGTGTGCGGCCGCCGGGAGATTTCACCAGCGCTCGATCGCTGAGGGTGGGTTAGTTTGAACGCACTTATCTCTCTTGAAAATGACGTCAATTATCTATAAATACCACAGCAGGAAATCGGAAAAGACGAGCTTTCTGCGCATGTGTAGTTTGTATGGGCGATCTCAACAACATTTTCGAGAAAATTCGCTCTTAAGTTTGATGTTCGTTTGTCTCAAGTTATGTCAGAAGACATCGATGAGCGTGTGGTAGAGATTTTGTTTGGCGAGGATTCAGACGAAGAGTTCGAGCCTTTCACGCTAGAGGATGTTGCCGAGGCAAAAACGGAGTTGCAGCGATTCCGATCGCGGAGTTCATCCGTCCGTTCCATCAAGCAGTGCAACGGAGCGAGCATCATCAAGGTGTGCATCAGGAAGTGCATCACGCTCTTTTCGACAGCAGGCTACCGAAGATGCTTGGCTTCCTCCCTTCCATCAGATGTCTGGCCCACTTGTTCATACTGAGAGCGACGATACCAACCAGATTTTTGGTTACTTCTTTGATGAAAAAGTATTCGAACTAATGACCGAAGAAACAATCAGGTATGCGTCGCAATATTTCGCAGCCCATCCAGTCGACCAACTCGCGCCTCACTCACGGTTTCGAGATTGGAGCACCATATCCGTCTCTGATATGAAAGCCTTCATTGCTCTCATTCTCATCATGGGAGAATACCCACGTGGGAGCTATGCCGAATATTGGACGATGGACTTTCTGACTGAGATGCCAGGATTTCGATCGATCATGAGCCGAGGCAAGTTTATGCTCATCCTGGCTTTCTTTCACCTCTGCAACAACGAGGAGGCAATTCCTCAGGGACAACCTGGTCACTGCAGGACGTTCAAGGTTGACGGAATCATCAAGATGCTCCTGGAGAGATGGCAAAAGGCCTACTACCCTGGCAGAGAGGTCTCAGTTGATGAATTCATGATTGCTTTCAAGGGGAGGTGCAAGTTTATCGTCTACCACCCACAGAAGCCACACAAGTGGGGTCTGCAAGCCTGGACCCTGGCCGATTCAAAGACGGGGTATGTGTACAACTACAAACTGTATGCAGGCAGAGATACCCGGCCTCCTCCAGGGGACTTGCCTCAAGCCCATCAAGCTGTGCATCCAAGGCCAAGAAAGAGACGACTCAACATGGTTCGCCATCTCCAAGCTGAAAGAAGGGGAAGACCTCCTCTTCCCACACCTCCCCATGGTTATGCTTGCCATAATGACAATCCCTCACTCATCAGCTCACTGTGAGCGCATTTTCTCAGTCGTGAAAAAGAACAAAACGCACTTCAGAGGCAGCATGGGATCAGACACCTTGGAGGCCTTGGTGGTGGCCAAGTCCAGGCCTGGACAAGCCCTTGACAGAAACTACAGTGTCAAAGACCTGAAAGGCCTGAAAAGTGCCTACTACCAGTATTTGTCACAGTAAACAAGCTGCAGAACTATTGTATATAGTGTAAATAAGATCAGGTATGTTTTTTATCTTTTGGTCCCTGGTTAATGATTCAGGTTCCTTTCTTTTCTTGCGCTGCCGCACGGTTTAATACTGAAATCGGAACTGAAATACTGAAATTGGAACTTGGTAATACTGAACTCGAAGAAGGAGGGTAGGCAGCCCTGCCAAGGTCTGTCCCTACCCCCACCCTCATTGCACCAAGGTCTGTCCCTACCCCCACCCCTACAGCACCAAGGTCTGTCCATACCCCCACCCCCACTGTCCCAAGGCCTGACCCTATCCCCACCCTCACTGCTCCAAGGTCTGTTCCCACCCCTGCTGCCCCAAGGCCTGTCTCCGCATTTACAACTCCCAAGAAAGCAAAGATAAGGACATGCCCACATTGTTCACTATCCATGTCGAGGAGAGATGCTCTTTTAAAGCACATACAAAAATATCCACAGAAAGAAATACCTCCAAGAAGAAGCTCATGCCATTGTCAGAATTATGAATTTGTAACTTACAAGCTGGCAGATTTTATCATTATAACATTGCCCATGACAAAATCTTAAAACTTGAGAAGGAAACATTTGATACATGGGAAAGTTTTGAAAGTTGGAAGTGTAAAACTGAAAAAGAAACTTTTCAGCTGTTCGTCGGGCCTCATCCAAATAATACAGTGACTCCTTACCCCCAAAGAGGCTCCGCCATGTTTTCTGACAGACAGTGCCTTGCCAGACCCAGAAGCCTAACCTTTAACCGTGTGCTTTCAAAGAGAGCCGGTGATGCCACCATGGGTCCAAATGGCTTTGGTGCCCTCATCACCTACGACTTCCTGCAGTTCAGGTTTGGCTGTGTCAACTACTCTTTCATTTGTGAAACAGCGAGGAGCAAAAACGAGCAAGGGGCATATTGCTGAATTCTATGCAATCATTCTCAAAGAAGTAGAAATAAGCAGCCGTCAAATGGTAAGAGAAGTGTAAAGATTCAGGGTTCTTGTAAGATGTCTGGGAAATGCACAAGTCGCATTACTACAAGAGGTAAAGTTCTTAGTGCATGCCATCTTATGACTGAATTTTACATCAATCAGAATAAGGGAACAACATTTGTTTTGGAGCATACGCATGTTTCTTTTCCATTTGGACTTAGCAGTACTTTTTCTGGAACCAACTTTATTCCAAAGCATGTGCATGTTCATCAGTCACTTATAATGTTGTACATGCAACTAATGAACTGTTCTCCATGAGATTCACCAAACAAACTGTTTATTTTATTTTATAATTAAGATGTATTTGGTGGTTGAGTTTATCGATGACCAGTCAGTGGAGGTTGTGCCCTGTTCTTGGCTGGACGAGGAAAGGAAGATCTGCTGATGGCCACCCTACAGGAACAATCATGTACTCAAAGCAGTGAAGGAAATGGAAACCCCCAAGGAAGGCTGGGCAGAGTACCCTGCTCGGAAAATGTGTGGGCCGTGTAAGTAGGGCAGTGTTCAACTTCTTTATTTTATGTTCTTTTGATAAGCACATTCAATTAAAGAGAGTCAACATCATCGATAGTTCCCTTTTCATTTTACAGTTTTCCTGTGTAGCAGTACTAAATTTTTCTTTTTCAGTTGGCACAAGCAATATAGCATTGTTGATTCCGACTCAGTTTGACTTTAAATAAGGCCTTCTCCTGTTCAGAATGACATTGTAGTTTCACTAAGAGGTTTAGACAGAGGCTCCAAAGCTAAAGTGCATCTATTCTTTCATGTATGATCATATCAGAAGAGACATTGTTATCATATCAGTAGATTTTTTTCTGGCTCACAAACTCTTAATATTATTTGTTACATTCCACTTGTCAGATTGTCTATGAAATAGTCTCCTGACACAGGGAAATGCCTGCCTATAATTAGGTAGCGCCAGGCCCCCCAAAAAGCGCCCATCAATGTGCAAAATCTCTCATTTTTGGTCATTTTCTAAAGCTAATATCTCAGCTACTGTGGCACAGATTTTGTTTTACCTTTCACCAAATAAAAGACGAATCTTTCATCTTTTGATTGCAGTTGGTTTTATTGGGATTGATTAGAGGTGCATTTCTCGCAAATAAAAAGAGTAGACTCTTCAGCCTCCCTCCTTCCCCCCCCCCCCCCCCAGCACTCACAAGATGCAGCCTCTGGATAGGACCTACTTCAAGCCCCTGAAGAGCTCCTTCAATGCTGAAGCTGACCATTGGATGGTGACTAATCCAGGGCAGAGGATCACGATCTACGATATGGCTGGTCTATCTGGTAAGGCGTTCCTGAGAACAGCTATGCCTGAAAGAGCAGTCCATGGCTTCAAGACTTGTGGCATCTGGACTTTTGACCCCAACGTCTTCACTGATGCTGACTTTGAAGGGGCCTTGGTCACAGATGAGCAAGAGACAAGACCCTCTGATCCTCAGTCAATGGAAAGAACGGCAGCCTCCAATGAAGACTTATCCCTTCCCAGCATATCTCCCACTGCAGCCAGTCCAGAAGAGGGTTCTCCTGTGGAAGGCGAGGCTTCGATCAGACAATCTGTTGACACTCCCACTGAAGATGTATCACCCCTCCCGCCTCTACCCCAGCCAACTCCATAGACGTCTGATCAGGAGATTAGGAAGATCATTCAAACTGTGTCCCCCGTTTCAAAGCTGGCAGCGAAGAGGCCAAGATCTCAAAAAACAGAATATGCGGCAGTCCTGACTTCATCGCCCTACAAAGACGCCATGGCAGGAAAACATGCCCTCAAGAAAAAGAAGAAGCAGTGGATGAGCTTTATTTCAGTGTAAACAACGTAAAATTTGGCTCGTTAGATCGCGAAATACAATTTTTTTAAGTTGAGTGATTTCTCAATCGATTTCTAATGGATGTATTGAGTGACAGCGACAGCGACGGAGGGGAATTTGATCCTCAACCGTCCATTGCAGGGCTATATGTTGGTCGAGGTCGCGATGCCGATGAGAGCGATATTGTCATAGATTCAGATGCAGTCACACTGACTGTGCAGTTAGTCTGAGGAAGAAGAGGAGCGCGGAGGCAGCAGTCGTCAAACTACGGGGATATGGTCGTCAAACTAATCAAAGTTCAACATCGACGATTTTGTCGAGTCAGTCGGCGTCGACCACGATCTCAAGGTAGGTGCCGATGCCTTCGACTACTTTTCTGACTGTTTCATGGAATTTTTTCTTTCACCAATTGAGATCATTGTAAATTTAGGTCTGTGTACTGGCAGTCATGTCAGATTTTTCTTCTTGACTCCCATTGTGTTTCTTATTTTGTTACAGTTCAGCCACACACAGGGAGGCCCAGATTTCGATGCCCCCCACCTACTGAAGACAAGGCGTTGTCGGACACGGGCATCAAAAGTAGCCAGCCGAGAGCCCCAAGCACCAGCTCTAGCGTGTCCAGCCCCAGCCAGCCCTGCACAAGTGAACTTGACCTAGACCCCGCTCAGCCTGGCCCAAGCACTGGCGCCAGCCAAGCCCACTGTCAGCCTGGCACCAGCCCTAGCAGATCTGACGCCAGCCCTGCGGCAGGAAGGGAAAGGAAACGTAGGGCCTCGTGGATGAGTGACCCACCCCAGTGGTTCCTGGAGCAAACAGAAGTTCTACGACAAATAGCTGGGACACTGGATACTTTTGTTAAGCAAAAACAAGATTTCTTAAGGAGGCTGGAGGAAAATATAAGCAATAGGTTCCTTTTTTTGTTTTTGTATGTCAGTGCAAAAGGCCAGCCAGCCAGCCCAGCCCCCTCCCCCCTTCCAACCCCCCCCCCCCCCACCCTGAAACCATCACCCGCATCACAGGCAAAGAAGACATCCCTCCTCAGAACTGTCTGAGTGTGATATTTGTTGTGAATCATTAGGGAAAGCAGCAAACCCCTATTAGGTGCGGCATCGGGAAGTTATTGCTTCCCCTGACAACCTAAGCGCAAGAGTTATCGCGCCTGCTTGGTCAGTACACTGCATTTTTATAACTATGGCGGCAATGGACACTGCAAATTTCGAACGATGGCGTGTGCCAGAATTCAAGTAGTTCCTATGGGAAATACAACAGCCATTGTCAGGGACGAAAGCAGACCTAATTCAAAGGGTCAAGGGCTGTACTGCTTTGAAGGTAAACAAAACAATCGGCGGGGAATCCGACATAGACTGTGCCGAAGCTTTGGCCCCAAAGTTTCCAAAACTAACAACACCATCGGACCAAAAACTTCCTGATCCAGTCAACCTCAAGACAGGGTGGTGTTCGGCAGTGGATATTCCTGCAGATTTTCGGGATGCAGACCTGTACAACTATTTTGTTTTGAGCAGGTAGGCTGGTGTAAATGTCTATCAATATGGCTCTCTTTCACATTTAATTTGGACAGTGATCTTGGGCAGGTCTTAGGCCTATCCCTATGCTCCGCCATTGCGTTTGTCACTTCTCTTTACAGTGATGGTCACACTGTCGTCCATTTCAAGACAAATTATAAAGTGTTTGGTTTGTTACAGCCGCAGAAATAATTGATGTAATGAATACTGAACTCCCTGTTCTTGTGCAGATCACAAAGTGTTATTTCACGGTGTTCAGTTTGCCCATGAACTGATAAAACAAAGTAGTCTACTGGCACTAGTACTAGGTAGTCCCAGTGGTCAGCTATCACCGGCAACTGCACAGAAAACTGCCTAATTGGCTAGTTTTGCTCAAGCATTTTTGATCTACACAAACTATAAACTTATTTGAAACTTGTATCAGAATAATGATCTGCTTTTCATCTTTCCACCAGTGTCTGTCATCATTTTGGTTTTGGTTTTACTACTTTGCAGAACACAATTGAAAGTTGTGTCCAACGGTCAATAATTACTGCTGACCGAGCCTGCCGAGTGAACTGCAGAGGCACGGCCCTCGGAGGGTCGCCTGGTTCAAACAGTCAGCGGCTCGGCTAGGATAAACATAGGAAGATATAAATAGCCACCACTAGAAAGAGCTGGCAGAGAGCTTTCCTGTGGTATCACTTTCGTTGCAGTTAAAACCTCCAAAATGTTTGAAATATGCGTTTGAATGAAAATGTTTTCATTTAAAACACTGAATTTCCCTTACTATAATAGATACAACAATAAACATATATTCACTGGAAAGAGCGTTTTCTCAGCTTTTAGATGATACAAAACTAAGGTATGTAGCTTTCGCATAGCCCAGACGCCGTGGCGTGGAATGACGCGACCCTCGGATGCAAAATGGCAGCCGCCATGGAGGCCGTCGGGCTCTCCGAGTCCGATAAGCCGACAGCGTGTCAGGATCAACGGCGCCCCTTTATCGGTAAGTTTTGATGCTCATCTAATGTACACTTGTCATATTTTAGCTTTTTCACATGTTGCAGGTCGATTTAATAGTGCTCAGTTTCTGTTTTCCTTGAAAAACTTCTACTGGATCGACCATACTCTGACAATGGTTCTCAGTGTAGACTAGTGCAGTGTGTCGTGTTATCATGTTTATCACTTGGTTTTGCCTACGAGTTTATCACTTGGTTTTGTCTATGCATTATGCGCGCATGCGCCGGGGCAATTGTCGGGCGCCATGTCGAGTCCTAGAACACGCGGAATTATACTGTAAGAAGAAGTAGTAAATTCTCAAAGTTGAAATACTAACAAGCCTCCAGTCTTTATTGATTGAAGAAGTACAACGCTCGGAACACAACATGGTGGCAGCGGTAAACTGTGAACAGTGCGTGTGCTGAACTGAGATCAAAATCCAGTGTGAGTCTCGTTTCTAGAACCGGTTTCACGTGGTACTGGTCTAAGGAGAAACAGTGAAGATTCAAGATGGGTCCGTTCAAGCCTCCGGAAAACTTCGACTTCAGCAATCCTACAGCATGGCCCGAGTGGAAGCAACGTTTCCAGCGATTCTTCACGGCTTCAAAGCTGCACAAAGAAGACGCGGAAATCCAGATAAGTAATCTTATCTACGTTATGGGTGCAGACGCAGAGAAGATTCTGACGTCTTTTCAACTGTCGGAAAAAGAAGGGAAAGTCTACGCGACTATTCTGGAGAAATTTGATGGCTACTTCATTCCGCGAGTAAATGCCATTCATGAAAGGGCCAAGTTCCACTCATGCAACCAGAAGCAGGGGGAAACCATAGAAGCCTACGTGAGAGAATTGTACGATCTGGCAAATCTAGCACAGATTCCGAACAAAGACGAAGCAATCCGAGATCGTCTTGTCCTTGGAGTCCTTGATCGCGAGCTCTCGGAAAAGCTCCAACTGACACCGACACTGACACTTCAAGATGCCATCACTGCAGCACGACAATATGAACAAGTAAAGACACAGCTAACAGAGCAACGCCAGACGATTGATGCAGTCCACAGCGGCAGAGGGGCCAGTGGGGGCCATCACAGAGGCGGTAGGCGCAGCGGTTACAACGGTAATCGAGGTGACAGATCCGGCAGTCATCATCCACAGGGCGGCAGCTCTGGCCATAGGGGCGGCGGTCAGCAGAACCAGCATACCAGTGGCAGTTCACGCGGCCGTGGAAATCAACACTTCTCGCAGAGAGGGAGAGGAGGTTACTCATCATCATGCTCAAGATGTGGTCGTCACCATAGCAACACAGAAATCTGTCCTGCACAGGGAAAAAGGTGCAGAAATTGTTCAAAGCCAAACCACTTCGCAGCAGTATGCAGAAGCAAATCGATGCACTCAGTGGAAGAGCACCACTACGACTACTACGACTACCACGGCTACCAGTATGAAGAAAGAGGAGGAGAAGAAGAGGACGAAGTACACAGCGTGACACAAGAAGAAATCTTCATTGGGCCAGTGAACAGTGGGACCAACAACGAACCACCGTGGACTACAGTCTTGACAGTTGAAAACAGCAAAATCACGTTCAAGATCGACACAGGGGCAGATGTGAGCGTCATTTCGGCAGCCCAGTACAACAACATGAGTCCACGACCACGGCTACGGAAATCTAACACGATTCTGCGCAGCGCTGGCGGCGTGATGGAGTGTCTGGGACAGTTCGAAGCAGTCACCAGAGTCCACGATAAGCCATTCCAACTTAGGATCTTTGTCGTGAATTCGAAGACCGACAATCTTCTCAGCCGAGAAGCGTCAACAAGGATGGGTCTCGTAAAAAGAATCGACACCATCGACAGGCTACCCTTCGGTGCACTGGATGAGAAACCAGTTGACTGCACCCCAGTGAAAATATTGCTGAGAGACGATGTACAACCTTACAGCCTACACACAGCGCGCAGAATACCAATACCACTGTTGGAGAAAGTCAACAAAGAGTTGGCCAGGATGGAAGCCAAAGGCATCATAGAAGCAGTGACTGAACCTACAGACTGGTGCGCTCCCATCGTACCAGTACTGAAAAAGTCCGGCGACGTGAGGATTTGCACAGATTTCAAGAAGCTCAATCTGGCTGTGAAGCGGGAGAGGTACATCCTTCCAACCCTCGACGACATTCTGCACAAGCTATCGGGGTCAGCGTTCTTCAGCAAGCTCGACGCGACTTCAGGCTTCTGGCAGTTGCCTCTCGACCCTTCGACAGCAAAGCTCACCACGTTCATAACCCCAACATCCGGGAGATATTTTTACAAGAGACTCCCTTTCGGAATATCCTCAGCGCCTGAGATTTTTCAACGCACAGTCGAAAACATCTTGAAGGATCAGAGCAACGTCGTCTGCTTCTTCGACGATATCCTCGTCTACAGCGAAGACGAGCTGTCCCATGAGCGCCACCTGGGCGGCGTCATGAAGAAACTAGCCAGTGTCAACCTCAAGCTCAACCCAGAAAAGTGCGAGCTGAGAAAGCAAGAGATCGAGTTTCTTGGGCATCGCATCAGCAAGAACGGAGTCTCTCCAGATCCGACCAAGGTTGAAGCCATCACCAACATGCCAGACCCCACCAACGTGACGGAGTTGAGGAGAGTTCTGGGCATGATCAACTTTCTGGGCCGATACTTGCCGAACCTGTCGACAGTACTGCGGCCAGTGACAGAACTTTTGGAGAACGACAGAGCCTGGTCATGGGGGCCAGCGCAGATCAAAGCCATGAGTGAGGTGAAGAAGATGCTGACGTCAACACCCACACTTGCCTTCTACGACCCAAGAAAGCCCACAACAGTGAGTGCAGATGCAAGCAGCTACGGAGTAGGTGGAGTCCTACTACAGCAATACCCTGACGGAATCCTCAAGCCGGTAGCGTACTGTTCACGTACCTTGACACCCACTGAGAGCAGGTACGCACAAATCGAGAAGGAAACTCTCGCAGCTGTCTACGCCTGTGAGAAGTTCAGCCGCTACCTGGTTGGCCTGTCCAGTTTCAAGCTAGAGACGGATCACAAGCCTCTCGTCCCCATCATCAACTACAAGAACCTTGAGGATACCCCAGTCAGATGTCAGAGAATGCTCATGTGACTCATGAGATTCAACCCCATCGCAGAGTACGTGCCGGGAAAGCAGCTCGTCGTGGCAGACACTCTTTCTCGCAGCCCACAGAAGTACAAAGAAGAAGATGTGAGCAGAGTGGAGCTACTCATCGAAGACGTGGCAGACTACGTCGACAGCGTGAACCTGTCCTGGTCCTACCACATGCCGGACACGAAACTGAAAGAACTGGCAGAAGAAACCAAGAAAGACAGTTTGATCCAAGCAGCATTACACTACGTGCGAGAAGGATGGCCAGTGTACGCGTCAGATGTTGAGGAAGGACTGCGTGATCTCTTCGAAGTCCGCGGCGAGCTCAGCGAGAACAACGGCCTGCTCACCAGAGGCAGCCACATCGTGATACCAGCGTCCATGAGAGATGAAATCCTAGCCAGGATCCATGACGGTCATCTCGGCATCGTAAAGTGCCGTGAGAGAGCGAACGCAGCGTGCTGGTGGCCAGGAGTCGGCACGCGCATCAAGCAAATCGTTCGCAACTGCAAGCACTGTCAAGAGAAACAGGCTGCTCAGCGAAAAGAACCACTCATCGCAACAGAACTACCAGATAGGCCATTCCAGAAGTGTGCAGCTGATCTTTGTGAACTCAAGGGAAAGCAGTACCTTGTACTGATAGACTACTTCTCAAGATACCTCGAGATAGCCTACCTCAGAAACATCACCTCTTCAGAAGTCATCGGACGGATGTCCAACATGTTTGCTCGTCACGGGATTCCAGAAACACTCATTACTGACAATGGCCGTCAGTTCACATCATCAGAGTTCCAGCAGTTTTCACAGCGTTGGGGCTTTGAACACATCACCACATCCCCGCACTACCCGCAAGCAAACGGCGAAGCCGAGAGAGCTGTACAAGAAGCCAAGAATATTCTCGGCCAGAAGGAGCCAATGATAGCACTTCTCGCCCACAGAGCCACTCCTATCGCAGCGACAGGCAAGAGTCCAGCCGAGCTAGCATTCGGCCGAAAGCTTCGTACAACACTCCCAACCCTGCCTGAAAACCTTGCGCCAAGTTATGAAAGGAAGTCTGTGGCTGACAAGGATAGAGAACACAAAGCAGCATACAAGAAAGTATTTGACAGACACCACGGAGTCCGTCTACTGGGAGAACTTTCGCCAGGTGACCCAGTTCTCCAGAAGATGGACAACGAGAAGAAGTGGGGAAGTCCAGCCATCGTCCAACAGCAGTGTGCAATAAGATCCTATGTGGTACAAACGCCTAACGGCAAGAACTTCCGGCGAAATCGTCGCCATCTCAGGCTGTTCCACAGTCCTCAGCCTGAGCGGTCCCGTCCTAACCCCAGCACGGTCCTCAAGCGCCTGTCCCTGTCCAGTCACGTTATCCCTGTCCCTGTATCCAGAGACCAGAAGAGAGATTGTGGCAGTCCCAGCTACAATGCAGCACGTCCCAGCTGCAACGACTCTGACAGTCACAATTCAGAGTCAGGTACCAGTCCGAGACAGGGCAAGTCCATCGTCCAAGTCGGTCAACACCCGCCAGATGTCAACAGTTCCGGCACTGCCAGTGGTGGTCTACCTCCAGTCCGACCCCCCGAGGGCAACAGCAGTCCTGCCGTGACGAGGACCCGCAGCGGCCGCATTGTTACCAGACCAATCCGCTTCCAGGATAACTAACTTTTTTTTTTACATTGTTGGAATGCAGGACACATTGATCTGAACTTTTAACTTTTAAAGTGAATTTATCTCCCTTCTCGGTTATCACAGACTCTAATGAATAACTAGCCACTGGGCTGATTTTTGCAAAATCTCAAAGAGGGGAAGATGTCGTGTTATCATGTTTATCACTTGGTTTCGCTTACGAGTTTATCACTTGGTTTTGTCTATGCATTATGCGCGCATGCGCCGGGGCAATTGTCGGGCGCCATGTCGAGTCCTAGAACACGCGGAATTATACTGTAAGAAGAAGTAGTAAATTCTCAAAGTTGAAATATTAACAAGCCTCCAGTCTTTATTGATTGAATAAGTACAACGCTCGGAACACAACACAGTGCAAATCAAATCATGTTGTGGCTTTGTCAACGTCGAAGTAAAGTCTGTCTAATGTAGTGTGTCAATCAAGAATGTTGTAAGCTTCCCAATTTTTTTCTGAATCAGATTCTTTTTCGTTTCGGAGTAATAGCCTTTCAAACACAGAAGCTTATGTGATCGAATCAAATCAGGGGCAAGTAACTTTCGTATCCAATTGGGTCAAATTTTGAATTTGAAATATAATGAGTGTTAAAATGAACCAGTTATCTTACGTGTGATGTAAAAATGTATTTAGTTGGTCGTAGAATGTTTCCTCTTGTGTTTCAGCAGCTGTTATATAACTAATTTACAGAATTGGGCCTGTAGTTAGCCTAGACAACATTTGATCAAAACTCTCTCTCTCTTTCTCACACACACACTAAACCTTGGATTGTCTCTTGTTTTCCAGTTGATGAGCAGTATAAGCTTCCGAAGAAACATCTCACTGATGAAACAATTCCAAAGTATGTGTGCCATTCCAAGTCTGATGAGCGGACAGCTTGTCTGGATCAACTGCGCCCTTTTATCGGTAAGTTTGAGGCTTATCAAACATACGCTTGTCATATTTCAGTCTTTTCACCTGTTTCAGATAGATTTAGCAGTGTTCAGATTTTTTGCCTTGACCCTTGGAATGCTAGTACTCAGACTATGGTTCTCAGTGTAGAATATAGCAGCGCAAATCACTTCATGTTGTGGCTTTGTCAGCGTTGAAGTAAAATCTGGCTAATGTAGTGTGTCAATCAAGAAAATTGTAAGCTTCCCAATTTTTGTCTTAATTAGATTCTATTTCATTTTGGAGTTATAGCCTTTTAAACACAGTAGCCCATGTTTCACTTTCATTACCTGTTAGTGTTACATCACTGATTTACAGAATTGGGCCTGTAGTCTCTCTCTCTCTCTCTCTCTCTCTCTCACTAATTAGACTAAACTTTGGGGATTTACTCTTGTTTTTCAGTTGATGAGCTGTATGAGCTACTGAAGAAACATCTATCTCACTGCCACTGGAAAAGGACGTCGTGTGGCGATCCCAAAGTCCCAAAGTACGAACCGTGTCCTCCTGCAGCTAAGCCTTCTCCATGAAGAGACTGGACTGTCGTGGAAAGACATGTATGACTTTGCAGAGAAATTTCTGACATTCTGATTTGGTTCGGGTACACCACATTTGACCAGCTTGGAAAGTTGTTTAAGGAAACAATTAGCAAGTCTACCACAGTCAGAATGGGAAGTGTTTCTTCAGCAGGAGAGAGGTTTCAACTTCGTAGGGCCCTTTTGTGATCAGCATCAAATTACTCGCAAAGTTTTGCTTGAGTATCAGGTGTTTGAGCTCCCAAATCAAATTACTGTTGTTCCAGTTGGACTGATGCTGGAGTTGGAATATTTCAGGAAACAACAGAGATTTACCCAGAAAGCCCTGCTTGACTGGTGTAACAAACTTTTTCCTACCCTGACTATTGTTCCATCCAAACTTCAGTACAAACTGCAACAAGAAGGGCAAAGCCCATACGACTCACATGCTTGACCTTGACCTTTATATGACCTTGACCTTCAGGTGACCTTCAAGGTCAAGGTCAAACAACTAAACCTAACAATGACATCATACACTAAGAAATGCTTTACACATTTTTCCTACCAAAATACATGTGACCTTGACCCAAGGTCAAGATCATCCAAGATCATGCAACACAAAGCTGTTAATTCAAGACATAGGAAGCACAATGGTGCTTATTGGCACTTTCTACCTTGAGATATAGTCACTTTTAGTGGTTCACTACCCCATTTTGGTCACATTTCATAAGGGTCAAAGTGACCTTGACCTTGAAGATGTGTGCCCAAATGTGTCTCATGATATAAGTATAATATGTACCCCACATAATTATTAAGTTTGAAACAGTTATCTTCCATAGTTCAGGGTCAGGGTCACTTCAAAATATGTATACAATCCAACTTTGAAGAGCTTCTGTGACCTTGACCTTGAAGCAAGGTCAACCAAACTGGTATCACGAGATAGGGCTTACTTTGCCCTATATACTATGTATAGGTCAGGTATCCAATCTCAAAAACTTCAGAGAAAATTAAGAAAATGTGAAAAAATACTGTTTCTTAGACAACATTTATGGCCCCTGCGACCTTGACCTTAAAGCAAGGACAAGTCACTATGTATTTTTTTTTAGGCCTTGTCATCATAAACCATCATGCCACATTTGGTATTGATAGACTTAATAGTCTCCGAGAAAAATCCAACGTTAAAGTTTTTGGACGCCCGGACGCCCTGACGCCCGGACGGACGAAAAGAGTGAGTACATAGACTCACTTTTGCTTCGCATGTGAGTCAAAAAACCATGTACTTTCATAAAACTTTGCAGAGGAATGTTGCAAAAGAAGGAGGCAAAGAAGCTTTAGACAAGTTTCTACAGGCAGCTTTCTGCATGGCTTCACAGGAACCTGTGCCAAGTACACCTGATGTGTCTGTCCCATCCTGTAACCTTGCCAGTACAAATGCAAGAAGAGATGAACACTGTGATACTGATAGCTGTAGCAGTCTCACCGAAAGAGTTGTGGAACTTCAGCTTGCAGCAGCTGCTACTATGTTAAAACCTGAGAACCAGTCTTCATTCAGTCAAATAACCAAGGACAGAGAAGTTAGAACTCTAAGGGAAGTTAAGTTGTTGCTGAGCACAGGACAACGATTCAGAGTCTGGGGGGACAGGTGCAGCATGCGCTCGAGAAATGCAAAACTACCGAGGCAGCTCTTCTTGAAACCAGAGAGGCTCTTCTGAAAAAACAAAGCAGCTGCTGTGTTGCTTCGAAACAGTAACAATGTGAAGAAATCATCCCTGAAGCAGAAAAAGGTCCAGAAAGAACTCATTCGTGCAAAGGGGCAGGTCACGGATCTTAAAGCCAAGCAGCAAAAGTCAAGTCACTCCATTAAATCTCTCCGCAGTTCCTTGAAGAAAAAGGCGATCACCATATCAGCACTGAGGAAGAAGGTGTCCTCTCTGGATGACAAGTTCAGAAAATTGAAGCAGCAGTCAGAGGTGCATTGTGATGACAGCGAGGAAAGTGGTGGAGCTCCAATTGACAGAAAATGGACATTTCTCTGATGATGTGCAGAAGTGTGTGGGTGCTCTTGTTGCTGAAGGTGACATTTCTGGACGAAGAGCCAGTGACATTATTCGCACAGTGGCACGCCATATTTTTGGAGTTGAGCTTGCGGAGAAAGACCTGCCCAGCAAGTCGACAGCCTACCGTATGGCGGATACCTGCCATGTGGTATCCCAAATGCACGTGCAGGAAGAACTGACAACGAAAAAAATTTGACCTTCATACAGATGGAACCAGTCGTGACCAGAAAAAATGTGTAGGGTACCAGGTTACTCTGGAGGGCAAAAGCCAGCTGTCATTGGGTTTCCAGACGGTTGACAAAGAGGACTCTACCACACTGCTTGAGACAACCATGAGTCTCCTGACTGAATTTGCCTCAGTTCCTTCCATTGGTCAAGATGAGGATCAAGAAAATAAAGTTAAAGACATCCTCCATAACTTGACCTGCACAATGACAGACAGAGCAAGTGCCATGAAGAGCTATGGGCGGGCCCTCGAAGAGAAGAGGAAAGAATTGCTGCAGACAGAGGAAGGCCTTGAATTCTTGTTCTGCAACGTGCACTACCTCCTTGGCCTCAGCACCGCTGCTGAGAAGGCTTTTGCAGAATTTGAAACGACAAAAGACTTTCGAAAAAACATCGGTCGCGATAGAAATGCTGCTTTTAACAGGTTCCGGGATTCTGCCAATGAGACAGCTGCTGGACGACTGGTTAGGACAACATGTGACATTATTGGCCCACGTGGTGACCAGAAGAGTGGGTGCAGGGAAGATTGGATGTCATACTGTCAAGCACGTAGCATCAACAGCAACATCTGCAGTTTTAAAGCTAACAGATTTAATAATCTGTTTCATGCCGCAGCTGCCATAGTTTACCACCAACATGACATTGAAACCTTCATTGCCAACTACAAGAAGAAGAGCAACCTTAAGATCCAGAGTGTGCTACAAGACTTGCAAAGTCCAGAGGTGATGCTGATGTTGATGGCCCTGGCAGCTGTTTACATCTGGATTGCAGGGCCATTCTGGATGTTGGTAAACAGCGACGTCCATGTCCTGGAATTCCATGTCTACGTCCAGATGTTGTTTATCAGTCTCCAAGACATTTCATCATCTTCTGAGTCAGCAATACACCTGCTAGGGACTTTACCATCAGCCCTGCCGCCTTTCCTCTTGAAGGAAACACCAGTCCTGACATTTGCTATCGACAAAGGTTTACTTCAAAGGTTTTGTTCCCCTGTTTCCCCATGCCCCTACTGGCGTCCCTGTGGTCTCTGCTGGAGTCGATGTCCCTGTGGTCCCTCCTGCCCCTGCTGGCGGCCCTGTGGCCCCTCCTGCCCCTGCTAACGGCTCACCCTACAAGACACTAGAGGCCTTGCGCAAAGCAGCCAGTCGGGCATCTGCTTCTGAACCCAAAGATCCGGTAAAAGCTGCAATTGTTCGGATGCATCAGCTGAAGCAAGACCTCCGCTCTCCAAGGAAATCACGAGCACTGAAACGCCTTGGCTTCGGCAAGCTGCAAAGATCTGGGGGAGAGAAATTCTTTTCAAAGATGGAAAAAAGGCTGCAACACACCAAATTCAAAAGAGATGAAGAAAGCCTGCTCAGACGTCGGATGTTTGTCGCCGACGCCATTGACATTTTTGAGGGGCCACTGAGCAATGCTGCCACTGAGCTTGGTGTCTCCTGGACATTCGCCAAGAAATGCTCAATGCTACGTGAAGAAGAAGAGGTGGAAGCATCGAAAAGAAGGAATCCTGTGGATGAGGCAATTCTGGTCTTTTATGAACGGCCAGAAGTTGCCACAGCTATATTTTGTGATACATTCTACAACCAAGTATTTTATCTGTTTTCAAACAATTTCCAATGCCTGGACAATGAGTTTTAATTGGTTCAAAGCATAAATTCTTCTTTGGCATTAAAATTAAAGGTGGCTAACACTTTGTTTCCAATGAAATACGTTTCTGTTGCAGGTTGAAAGTGTCGAGGAGGTTGGTGTATATATCAGAAACATGAAGCAACAGGGAGACTACTTTGTGTTTCCCAATGTTGTGAATTCATGGTTTGTGTATGCCACAGAGATCAAAAGGATCATGCCACCACCAACCATTGACAATCGCTTAAAACATTTTTTCCCGTAAACTTTTGCAGCACAACATTGACACTGGCTTTAAACTGTCTGTATAAACTTGAGCAGTGTACTATCTAGCTTTTTTAAATACATGTATACCATTTGATGTTTACCTACTCAGAATGTAAGGTGATGATGTGTGAACTGTTTGTATGCTGTGGTCATCCAAGTGGATAGCGTGTGGTGTTGGATAAATGCATCTTTCTCACATGACATGTAAATAGTGTGTTCTTTTTCACTGTCATCTTATTTCTGTTTTACTTGTCTGAGGCTTAATAAAAGAAGCAGATCAAAATTTCCTTTTGAAGGAAAAAAGAATGCGTTGACTTGGTGATTTGTATTGAATGTTTATTCTCTCATTTATTCAACTAAACGGAGCAAGTCTGCATCTGTGATCATTGCGCGACACTTGATTATCCAATATATTGTTGGAAACATGTTGAAACAAAAGTATCTGGCCATTTTCCATGTTATGCATAAATTAATATTGTTCTATTTTCCAAGTTTGTGTAAAGTTATGATAATGCTAATACAAAGTTTCATCTGTAGAAATTATTAAGGGTACCTTGTTAACCAAATTATCAGACATGTTGGAAAAGTGTGTATCTATAGCATATTTAAGATGCATTCTGATCATGATGCCATATCGTGCTTTTTTGTTTACGTTTGTGTAAGGTTATGTTAAAAATGGTGTCAAGTTGAGTTAAAACCCAAACTTTTTGCAATTGCTTGAAATTGTGAAACACTTTTTGATGCCACTTTCAATAAATTGATTATGTATAGAACATTGTTTTGGCCAGGATCTTTTTCATAGTGGTGCAATACATTTTTTTATTTATTAGAAATTAAAAAGTCTTTTGTCACGGTGTCAAGATGGTGAACTGAGCAATTTCCATTTTATGTCTCTAATGAGCTTTTAGTACAGTGTGCTATATTTATTTTTTCTTCAATATAAAGAATAATTGATTTGCATTCATGCTAATGGAGTAATATTTTCTGTCTTTAAGAAATGTTTAAGTTGAAGAGGATTTTTTAAATATTTTTACAAGCCGAACAGAAGGCAACCACAATTAGAGCCAGGATATGTGTATCAATCCTTTCTGCTGTTGATAATTGTTAAACCTCTATTAGATGAGACCCTGAACACATTTTTAAAACAAAATTGCTGTAATTATGCATGTTACATTGATTTTGAATGGCAGTTAAGGCTGCGGTGTAAAGTTAAGTTAAGACAAATGCTAACCTCTAATTTGACTAACAATTATGGTTTTATTTCATTTCTTCTTGACCTAGGAGCAATAATATCATTAATACTTGGATGTTGAAGCTGCAATAAAGTTTTTGTCTTGATTCGTTTATCTTTTGTGGCTCTTTTTCTGAATGTGTGGTGGTGTCAAGTTAAGATGAGACCCCAAACTGTCTTCTTCAAATACAACTAAACTAAATTTTGCATCCAGTTTTTCTTTTCTGTACAATTTAGACATCACCTAATGCATCATATTTATGTGAAATAAAGAGTGTATCAGAAATTTTGTTTTGAAATATTTGTGTCACACAATACTCAGCACCTCTGTTCTCTTGACCACATATGCTTCACAATGCTACATGTAGTAGAACTTTGAGACTGTGCATTGTGTGGGCTGTTGCTGAACTGCTTGATAGATCTATGCTTCACAATGCTACATGCAGTAGAACTTTGAGACTGTGCATAGTGTGTGTTGTTGAGGAACTGCTTTATAGATATATGCTTCACAATGCTACATGCAGTAGAACTTTGAGACTGTGCATAGTGTGTGTTGTTGCTGAACTGCTTTATAGATATATGCTTCAAAATGCTACATGCAGTAGAACTTTGAGACTGTGCATAGTGTGTGTTGTTGCTGAACTGCTTTATAGATCTATGCTTCACAATGCTACATGTAGTAGAACTTTGAGACTGTGCATTGTGTGGGCTGTTGCTGAACAGCTTTATAGATATATGTTTCACAATGCTACATGCAGTAGAACTTTGAGACTGCATAGTGTGTGTTGTTGCTGAACTGCTTTATAGATCTATGCTTCACAATGCTACATGTAGTAGAACTTTGAGACTGTACATAGTGTGGGCTGTTGCTGAACTGCTTTATAGATCTATGCATCACAATGCTACATGTAGTAGACCTTTGAGACTGTGCATAGTGTGGACTGTTGCTGAACTGCTTTACAGATCTATGCATCACAATGCTACATGTAGTAGAACTTTGAGACTGTACATAGTGTGGACTATTGCTTGATAGATCTATGCTTCACAATGCTACATGCAGTAGAACTTTGAGACTGTACATAGTGTGGGCTGTTGCTGAACTGCTTTATAGATCTATGCATCACAATGCTACATGTAGTAGACCTTTGAGACTGCGCATAGTGTGGACTGTTGCTTGATAGATCTATGCTTCACAATGCTACATGCAGTAGAACTTTGAGACTGGGCATTGTGTGGGCTGTTGCTGAACTGCTTGATAGATCTATGCTTCACAATGCTACATGCAGTAGAACTTTGAGACTGCGCATAGTGTGGGCTGTTGCTGAACTGCTTGATAGATCTATGCTTCACAATGCTACATGCAGTAGAACTTTGAGACTGCGCATAGTGTGGGCTGTTGCTGAACTGCTTGATAGATCTATGCTTCACAATGCTACGTGCAGTAGAACTTTGAGACTGTGCATTGTGTGGGCTGTTGCTGAACTGCTTGATAGATCTATGCTTCACAATGCTACATGCAGTAGAACTTTGAGACTGCGCATAGTGTGGGCTGTTGCTGAACTGCTTGATAGATCTATGCTTCACAATGCTACATGCAGTAGAACTTTGAGACTGCGCATAGTGTGGGCTGTTGCTGAACTGCTTGATAGATCTATGCTTCACAATGCTACATGCAGTAGAACTTTGAGACTGCGCATAGTGTGGGCTGTTGCTGAACTGCTTGATAGATCTATGCTTCACAATGCTACATGTAGTAGAACTTTGAGACTGTGCATTGTGTGGGCTGTTGCTGAACTGCGTTATAGATCTATGCTTGACAATGCTACATGCAGTAGAACTTTGAGACTGTGCATTGTGTGGGCTGTTGCTGAACTGCTTGATAGATCTATGCTTCACAATGCTACATGCAGTAGAACTTTGAGACTGCGCATAGTGTGGGCTGTTGCTGAACTGCTTGATAGATCTATGCTTCACAATGATACATGTACAGAGCTCTTTATGCTGTCGGTTCAGCGCCGTCACAGCCAACACCCCCCCCCCCCCCCCCCCCCCCCGTGTGCTACGCCTCTCAAATGCCACTCCAAAAAGCTCTGGATGCTACTCATTTGCATGATGGTGGGTTGGCAGCTCTGGACATCCTGTACTGACCAACGACAGAAGACTACAGCAGTGACAAAAAGACATAATGAGGAAAAGACAATCAAGTAGAGGGGACATCGACAACAATCCAAAGACAGTAAGGGCTGAGAGCCCGTCTAGCACTAGTACAAGTAATCACGAGGAAAGAATAGAAAATGTGCTAGCAAAACCCAGAGCATGTACCAAACTGTGGCCTCGCCATGAGACCACAAAACGCTTAGAAGTGCTTCTCGCCAACAAGAAAGATATAGCTCATACACAAGTGGCGAAAGCACTACAGAAAGAAGGTCTGCGATTCTCCTCGAAACAAGTCGAGAGCAGAAGAAGGGTCCTCGAGAAGTACTTATCTGTAAATCCCTCAATAGATACCTGCCAGGGGAAGAGGACATCCCCGAGCGACCGAGAGCCTCCATTGAGAACTCCAGAGTGCACCCCAGAGCCCATGGACTCATTGCTGAACCAGTCAGACGAGAGCACGCCTCCGACCGGACTGAGTACTCCATCAGCCTCAACAGCCACAAAGTCCTCGGACTTGCTACAGCACACGTCGGACAAGAGTGCGGCTCTGTTCGAGCTGCTGAAAAGAGCTGAAGCAGGGGAAGACACGGGAGAAAAGATGGGAGAGGCTCTCCGAGAACTCAAAGTGGCATGGGAGTTAGCAGACAGTGGGAATAACATCAAGCAGACCCCCACAAATGACGGTAAGAAGCCATACAAATCCAATAAAGCAAAGGCAAAAAGAGACAAATACAGAACCGTACAGGAGCAGTGGAAGTAAAACAGGCGAAGGGCGGCGGTCAGACAGATACTTGACAATGAGGTAGAGATCAAATGCAGTATACCCATTGAAGTAGCTGAAAGGACATACAAAGAAAAATTTGAACAACCCAGCAAGGAAGTAAACATCTCAAACTTCCCCAGACCAAAGCAAACAATGGCAACAGTGCAAACAGATATATTGCAACCGATCACTGAGAAAGAGGTAGAAGAGGCAATAGCGCACACAGAGACAAACACAGCAAAAGGACCCGACGGCATCACCATGCAATCCATAAAGACGAGGAAATGGTCCTCGGAAACACTGGCTATCCTATTCAACATCTGGCTACACACAGGCAGAGTGCCTGCGGAGGTGAAGAGTGCAAGAACAGTGTTATTGCCAAATAACCTAGATATGGAAGAACTCAAGAACATCAACAACTGGAGACCCCTCACAATAGGCAGTATACTACTGAGGTTGTACTGTAATATTATGGCAAAATGAATCTTTCCACTGGTCCCACTCCACCCAGCCCAGAAAGGGTTCATGCCTACCCCAGGAGTTGCCTTCAATACATTCTTACTGAATAGAATAGTAAAGGCCAAGAAAAGAACAGGACAGCTGGCAGTAGCACTCCTAGATCTAGCAAAGGCGTTTGATACCATTTCACACGATCTAGTGAGGAAGGGACTCATCAGAATGGGCTTCCCAAAGAAGTTCATAGAAATTGTCAATGACATGTACACAGATGCCACTACGAAAATACAGGTGGGAAAAGACCACAGTGAATCCATACACATAAAACAGGGAGTAAAACAGGGAGACCCCTTATCGCCCATCTTGTTCAACATAGCCCTCGATCCTCTCTTCCACCTGTTGGAAGAAGGGACACCCTGGAAGTGCGACCAGGCAGAGATTTCTGCAATGGGGTACGCAGACGATACGGTCGTACTATCGGATAGTGTCGAAGGCATGGTGAAAAATCTGAGCCTTGTACAACGATTCTGCGATGCAGTCCACCTACAGCTAAATCCCAAGAAAAGCTATGCCTTCCATATACATGCAAGGTCAAAGACCCAAATAGTCAATAATGTTCCACCATACCAACTGTACAACCAAGACCTAAACTGGATATCCCCAGACAAGACAACAAAATATCTTGGGAAAGAAATAGGCCCATGGTATGGGATCAAGGCCAAGAACATGAGTGAACAACTTGAAATGTGGGGAGAGAGAGTCAGCAAAGCCCCACTAAAACCTAGGCAAAAACTAGGTCTGGAAGACCACGGCGATACCCAGAGTCCAAGCCGCCCTATCCCTCAAGTCGCCCTCACAAGAGAACCTCAGGAAATATGACAGGATAATAAGAGTGTACATCAAGAAAGCTCTACACGTACACGAGACCACCACTGACCACATGATCTACTCCAAGACATCACAGGGAGGTCTAGGGGTAATATCACTGCTAAAGAAATTGCCATACAATGATTACAAACTCATGACAAAAGTTCTACAAACAGAAAATCCCGCCATCCAAGCTCTAATCAATGCATTAGATATCAACATAGCCCCAGTAGAAAAACCGGCAGAGCATGCAACTGAATGGTCATAATTGCAGACCCAAGGTATTGGAGTCGATACCTGGGCGAAAGAGAAATATTCCAACCACTGGTTGACCTATTGTGACGTACTTGTTCTTTGATCAAATTAACTCGTTTAAATGTCTAGGGGAAGAACCAAAGCACGCACCTTCATTCCTCCATTCACACGCTAGATGGTAATTGTCTAAATGAAGTAATGGCAAAAACGGTATCAATTCAAAGGAAGTAGTTTAATTTTCATGAATGCATTTACCAGTGAATGGTGACTGAGCGACAAACGCTACAATAAATGCATAGAATGCAAGTAGAAAACAATCAATTCAGTTCAGCAATTTGAAGCGAGACAAGTAAAAAGAAAACAATGAAAAGAAAGATGTCTGCCCGAGCCGAGGTAATTAACTAAATGTACTTATCTGACCCTTTCGATGAAAAACGTGCAGGTGGAGAAGCACGGACCTAAACCCCACGCTCACCGCGTTAGCACCGGGGTTGGAATTGGGGGGAGGAGGGGGTCTGAGTGCACCGACATTGCAGCCGGTGACCCTGGAGGGAAATCACCACAGTCGATGAAACAGCTGAAACTTGGCATTCTTTCATTCTCTCTCTCTCTCTGGCATTCCTTCTTCTTCTGCGTCGTGTCGAGGGAACTGGCTCCTACGTCTTCTTCTTCTTCTTCCTCGGAAAGGAGTCGGTCTGCTCTCCAACAAGACAGGCCACCACACTTTAGCAAAGCAGGCAAGCTGGCTGGCAGGCAAGCTGGCTGTTCAACATTCCACCACCCCCTGGCAGAGGGGTTCGCTTCCAACTGGCTCCGGGCCGGCTGAGGTTTCTTACTATTCCCATTCTACGTTTCTCTATATGGCCACCGCCAAGTATAAACCTAACAAGCAGGGCGCCAGCATCTTCACGGACACTGCTTTTGCTGAAAATAAATGTTATGACGCCACGAGCATCCGGCGACACTTGTTTAAATAACTTCGCTGACGTCACCAAGTCCAGCCAGTCCAATCA
This sequence comes from Theodoxus fluviatilis, assembly GCA_034096865.1. Lineage (NCBI taxonomy): Eukaryota > Metazoa > Mollusca > Gastropoda > Cycloneritida > Neritidae > Theodoxus > Theodoxus fluviatilis. The sequence goes on from JAWQFJ010022417.1 coordinate 37,457, forward strand.
CTACTGTCCATCCCACCCCACTCTGACTGGTCAATTCACAAGTTGAAATTCACTGGTTGGTCAGCGCTAAAACGCCAGTGAAGTCCACTACACTGGTAACGCTTTCAAGTTATTCACATGCACAGGGGTCAATTCTGTACTGACACCGGCTCAGGGCAATGAAAAAACCTCTAAGGCTACGGCTCAGCAGACGCATAGTAAACATTTCTAATAATACTAATAACCACAAGGCATGAAAAAACGTTGTCTCGCCACACCTCCCTACCACAATGAGAAAAATGTTATAGACATGACATTTTTCACAAGTCACAATTCAAACAGTCAAAACTCTCAAACAACAGGGGACCCCGGGTTACGTGGTCTATTTTACCACTAGGATAGTCGGTACAGAACTAAACAAAAAAGGACTACATCAGCCTCATTTAACAACCTAACATTCCGTTACCCCGACCACCTCCCAGGAATGATGTCACCCTCTCACTGACTTCATATACTAAGTCAAACATCATCACACCCCACCAAACTCACCTCAAACTTCAGAATGAACCTTTATGGGTTCTAGGATTATACAACTAATAATCATAACAGGGTTAATCTCATTGAGTCGCCTTTTACGACACGTGCAACTGCACGGTGGGCCAATTCTTGTTCCCCGTACCCACAGGGGTAAGAGAAAACCACTTTCCTCTAACGTCAAACAGGAACACCTCAGAACTCTCACACTCCACCCATCACACTCTCTGCACAACACCCTCCAATAAACAGCCAACACATCAACTCTCTCTCATTCTCACACCATCACACCTCCGAGCACTAAGGGCTCACAAGGGAGAACTCCATTCCCTTCCTCCTCACACTGACTCTCCTCAGTCAGGCCTACGAGCGCTACAGGCTCTCTCGTCTCACACGAGACACACACAGTCTCCTCAGGAGCAACAACCTTCTCACACCGACTCTCCTCCGCAACAACAACCTCCTCAGCAACAACAACCTCCTCACACTGACTCTCCTCAGCAACAACAACCTTCTCAGCAACAACAACCTTCTCACACTGACTCTCCTCAGCAACAACCTCCTCACAGCCCCCCATCAAGGCCATCCTCCGACTCATTATCATACCCACTCCTGAGGGTGAGGGTTCCCACTGATCCAACACTCCAACCACCGCAGGACCGCGATATCTCTTAAAGGATGCCAACAAAGCTCTCCCCTCCTGATAAGGTCTAGGACTCTCGCACAACGGTCCACTCTCATCAGGCACCACCCACAGCTTTTCTTGCCGCGGATACACACCGTCAGGTATCTCGTTTCACTCCCCCTCTGCAGTCACGACTCCTGTGTCCCATCCTTCCACAACTAAAGCAAGTGATACTTTTAATTGGTTGACCCACACTCCTTCGCTCATCCTGCCTCCCTTCCTCCCGACTCTTCCTATGACCACTTCCCACATGAAGCAGGTGGTAGTCGTCTGCCAACGAAGCTGCCTGGTCAATCCCCTCTACCTTCCTCTCCCCTAGGTAGACTCGAATCTCATCCGACACCGAGTTCTCGAACTGCTCCATCATAAACACCTGTTTCAGACGATCCAAATCAGCAGATGCCTCAACAGCCACACACCATCTGTCAAACGTGCCATGCAATCGATATGCAAAGTCCCTGAACGACTCTCTCTCTCCCTTCTTGCAATTCCTGAATTTCTGTCTATAGGCTTCAGAAGTGAGAGCATACTTCTTCAGAACTTCAGCTTTCAATGTCGCATAATCAGTCTCTTCTTTGGGCAAAGTGGTGTAAACTTCCGCAGCTTTCCCAATCAGAACGCTACCCACTATGACAGTCCAATTCTTCCTCTGCCACCTCAAACTCTCAGCTTGCTTTTCAAATGCCGCGAAAAAACCTTCCACATTCATCTCAGAAAACACCGGAACTCCTGTGTATCTTCTCAAATCAATCTCACCCTCTCTCTCCCTCCTGACCCTTTCTTCCTCCTCTTTTCCCTTCCTCTCTCTCTCCATCTCCACCTTGCTCTTTTCTAGCTCCAATCTCTCTCTCTCCAACTTATCAGCGTCTACCCTAGCTCTCTCTGCCGCCTCCATCTTCTCTCTCTCCAACCTTTCAGATTCTATCCTGGCTTTCTCTGCCGCCTCCATCTTCTCTCTCTCCAACCTTTCAGATTCTATCCTGGCTTTCTCTGCCGCCTCCATCTTCTCTCTCTCCAACCTTTCAGCTGCTTCCACTTCCAATCTCTTCTCTCTTTCACTCGCTTCTATTCTCTTCAATTCCACCTCCCTGTCCAAATTCTTCATTCTCTCAGCTGACTCTATTTCCATCTTGCGCATCTCCCATTCATGCTGCCTTTGTTTTTCCTCATTCGTCTCTCTCTCCATCCTCTTTCCCCCATCCGGATCCATCTTCAGCACATTCTCCTCAGCCTTCCTCTCATCCACAAACTTAATCAGAGCTTCTAACTTGGCAACTTTTGAAACCCCTTTGCTGACATCCATACCATATTTCTCACTCATTTCGTCCAAACCCTGTTTATCTAAGGACAAAATCTCCGACAACGTCGGCCACTCTCCTTTCTCCGCCATGACTAATTTATCAACTCCCCAAACACTAAAGAGCAAACTAGCAAACTTCCCACACTAAGTATCTACTCAAATCCTAAGAATAGTCAAATCAAATACTAAGCAAGGTCACACACACAGCAAGGCATGAAAGCAATCAAGGTGAATCAAAAGCAAAAATGGCAGTTCAGGTCATGTCACAACACTCTCGCTCAAGGCACAGACACTCCAAATTTAACTGTGAAACATGAATTCAGATTTACTTTACTTTTGCATTTCGTTCAAATTATCCCAAGACGAAGACCCCAAATGTGACGTACTTGTTCTTTGATCAAATTAACTCGTTTAAATGTCTAGGGGAAGAACCAAAGCACGCACCTTCATTCCTCCATTCACACGTTAGATGGTAATTGTCTAAATGAAGTAATGGCAAAAACGGTATCAATTCAAAGGAAGTAGTTTAATTTTCATGAATGCATTTACCAGTGAATGGTGACTGAGCGACAAACGCTACAATAAATGCATAGAATGCAAGTAGAAAACAATCAATTCAGTTCAGCAATTTGAAGCGAGACAAGTAAAAAGAAAACAATGAAAAGAAAGATGTCTGCCCGAGCCGAGGTAATTAACTAAATGTACTTATCTGACCCTTTCGATGAAAAACGTGCAGGTGGAGAAGCACGGACCTAAACCCCACGCTCACCGCGTTAGCACCGGGGTTGGAATTGGGGGGAGGAGGGGGTCTGAGTGCACCGACATTGCAGCCGGTGACCCTGGAGGGAAATCACCACAGTCGATGAAACAGCTGAAACTTGGCATTCTTTCATTCTCTCTCTCTCCCTCTCTGAGCGGGGCTCCCTCCGACTTTAGTTAACCTTCCGCCAAGGACAGGTGATGTTTTACCCATAGTTAGTTACTTACCTCCGCCAAGGAGGTATGTTTTACCCTCAGTTAGTTACTTACCTCACCGCCAAGGAGGTTATGTTTTACCCTCGGTTTGTTAGTTACCCCCGCCAAAGAGGTTATGTTTTACCCTGGGTTAGTTAGTTACCCCCGCCAAGGAGGTTATGTTTTACCCTCGGTTAGTTAGTTACCCCCGCCAAGGAGGTTATGTTTTACCCTGGGTTAGTTAGTGACCCCCCAAGGAGGTTATGTTTTACCCTGGGTTAGTTAGTTACCCCCGCCAAGGAGGTTATGTTTTACCCTGGGTTAGTTAGTTACCCCCGCCAAGGAGGTTATGTTTTACCCTGGGTTAGTTAGTTACCCCCGCCAAGGAGGTTATGTTTTACCCTCGGTTAGTTAGTTACCCCCGCCAAGGAGGTTATGTTTTACCCTCGGTTAGTTACTTACCTCCGCCAAGGAGGTTATGTTTTACCCTCGGTTAGTTAGTTACCTCCACCAAGGAGGTTGTGTTTACCTCGGTAGTTACTTACCTCCGCCAAGGAGGTATGTTTTACCTCGGTAGTTTACTTACCTCCACCAAGGAGGTTATGTTTTACCATCGGTTAGTTACTTACCTCGCCAAGGAGGTGATGTTTTACCCTCGGTTAGTTACTTACCTCCGCTTAAGGAGGTTATGTTTTACACTCGGTTAGTTACTTACCTACCGCCAAGGAGGGTATGTTTTACCCTCGTTTCGCTAGTTACTCACCAAAATAATTTCTAAAGTTCAAAACTGACCCTAACGAAATTGTTGAAAGGTCAGAGATTACCCAAGTAACCCCCCCCCCCCCCCCACCCCCGCAGACGTCTCAAACATATGATACCACAAGACCATGGAAGAGCAAATTTGGCTCCTGGGCGGAGGTTTGCGCTGTATAGGACATTCTCATTAACGCACCCTGCAGGAGTTATCCTCGGCACTCTCTGTCGAACAACAACGCGTTAGGTAGAACCACCTAGTTCCGGTTACATTTCTCGTAGCGTATGCACTGAATACTCGATCGCTCAAAGTAACATTGTCATGTGGGGGTGGAAAACAGTACTGTGTCATGTTGTAAAGACTATATACAGTAGTCGCCGCTTATTAAAAACACATTGGTACCGAACAAAAGTGTTTTTAATAAGCGGCGTTTTTATTAACCGGCACTTCCCGCTTCACCAAGCCGTTGCGTTTCTTCCACCTGTTAAACCACCCATCTGTAGCTTTGAATTCGGAGCGACCAAGGTCCAAACTGGGAAGCAATCTGTTCCGCCTTCTGACACAGGATTGGGCCGTTTACAGGTGTGTTGCGCGCTTGGATAGTCGAACCACCGCTTTAAGCCATCTTCTGTCTCTTTATCCTTCCCGCAGCGCCGACGCTTCCTTTGGCCTTGACTGGAGCCCTCTGCGATGTCAGCCCTAAGTTCATCTTCTTTTTTCAGTGTCTGGCACAGAAATGATGCCGACACACCCAAAATGTCAGCACCCTCCCTCAAACTTTTCGAATTTAGCTCTCGGTAGCGATCAAGCAAGTCCACTTTGTCTTTGGGTGTCATTTCTGTTCTTTTTCTTTTCTTTGGAGCTGAAGTTAAAGGCATTTTCTGATTCACTGCTTATCCAGCGAGACTAGACAGTGTTGAATTGACATCTGACGGTTTGCTGACAAGGGTGTAATCACTGTTCACACAAACGCTGAAGCGTCTTTAGTTGTCATCTAACGGTTTGCTGACAAGAATTCACAACCAGAGATCGACTCTGACCCTCCAAACAGCGAGAAAAAGAACAGAAAGTGTTTTTATTAAACGGCGCCTATATTTAATAACCGGCGGAATTTTACATAGGTTATATAGTGGTAAATCCGGACCGGACCAACTGTATGTAAAAAACGGCTGTTTTTATTAACCGCGTGTTTTATAAGCGGCGACTACTGTACCTCTTTATCTGATTTCCTGTTTGAAGTCATAAACTTTGCTAATGCATCTTTTGCCGCTCTTTTGCCTTGTTGGCATTCTGCATCGTACCATTTGGGACGATATCGTTTAGGTCGGCCATCTATTTTGATCGTACGTCGCATGCATTCAATGTTGGTCATCACCTCTTGTTCGAAGGCTTTAACAGCCAAATCTACACTAGATTCGACCGAGCTCATGGCTCGTTCCATACCAGTACTAAATTCTCTCGATTGTATATTGGTTATTATATTTTTCTCTTTATTTTATCCCATGTGATTCTTGAAATGAGTCTATGTTCGTAGTTGCATTTCTTGGTGTTAGGGTTTACATTAACACCGATTTGTATTGGCATATGCTTTGAGTAGATCTCGTTACCAACTTTGAAACTGATTTCGTGGTCAAAATCGTCTATCCCAACTAAACAATAATCAATCACGCTCTCTCCATTCTTGGAGAGGTAAGTGAATTTGCCCTCACAGTCACTTTTTACACTCCCATACAAGATAGTCAAATAAAATATTTTGCACAGATCTGTGAGTATTTTGCCGAATCCATTCTTAGTTGTATCTAGTGACTTTCGTCTGATTATGTTTTCATGAAAGGAATCATATGTCCGCATGGGTAAAGCTGACTCATCCTCATCCTTTTCCTCGTTTAAATTCCAATTCCCTGTCCTTGCATTAAAATCCCCACATAAGACTACTTTATCATCCGGGTATTTATCTTTTATGTTTTGCAGTTCGTCTTCTAGTAGAACTATATTAAATTTGATGTCTTTGTCACAATAGTATGGAGACTCTTGGGGCGGGATGTAAATAAACGCAATAATAAGTCCTCTACAACCGATATTTGAAAATCTTATCACGATTACGTTGTCCATACTGCAATGGACTTGTGAAAGGTCATAGTCTATAGTTTTCTTACACACTACGATGACGCCACCTGATCTCCTACCTTGGTATGAGAGTTTGATTGCTGGAGCATGAAATACATTATAATCATTAAAAAATATTGTAAAATCAAAATTTTCCTGGGTAAAAGTCTCAAGGAAGCAGCACACATCAAAACGAGCGGCGTAATCCACAAAGCCTCGTTAAGCTAGTCTTGCCGAAATGCCTTCTACATTCCAGCACAAAACACTCAGTGTTAAGGCTCTGTCTAATCTACCTACCTCTGCCATACTCTCCTCATCTTCACATTGCCTAATAATGTCATCTGTGCAGTGGGGTCGTCGGCTTACTCGTCAGGTTTCATGGTTGGTAGCACTTAGACTGAGTGCTGTGTTGTGTCTCAGTCTGCCCTTCCAGACATCCGCCCCTCTTGATGATTCACATGCCTTCTCTGCTCTGTCTCCAGAATGTCTGTCTTTAGTTATACTCTTGTGTTTGTTTCTGTCTTCCATATGATGTTCTCTTTGGTGTGTGTCTTCTTTGCTGCCCATTCCTTCACCACCTATTTCTCTAGTTCCTGCATCTCTGTCATCAGGGTTCGTATCTTGAGAGAGAGAGAGAGAGAGAGAGAGAGAGAGAGAGAGAGAGAGAGAGAGAGAGAGAGCGAGAGAGAAGAGAGAGAGAAAATAGAGAGAGAAAATAGAGAGAGAGAAGAGAGAGAGAGAGAGAGAGAGAGAGAGAGAGAGAGAGAGAGAGAGAGAGAGAAAGGAGAGAGAGAAAAGAGCGAGAGAGAACAGAGAGCTAACATCTGTGCAATGAATAGACCTGTGATTATTTCGTGATATTTATCGTTCTTGTTTAATTATTTCTTAAGCTACTTCTGCCTCTTTGCACCTTTTACCACTGGTGGTGTTTGTTTCAAACTCAAATGATCAGGACTCTTTTCCGCTCTATATCGTCATTTCTTAAACATCTACACAGGATTTCGAGCCGTTCAGACTTTGGAACACAACGCGTGGTAGCTGTTCATACGACAGACGTGTAACTGTAAGGACAAAACTGGAGCAAGGCACTTGGGTGGGCATGAGGGAAGTAGAGGGCGCTCCTTGAGTGCCAACGTCCGCCAAGGCAGCCACCGTGGTAGGGACATCGCAGCTGTACTTGGCAAGCAGTCACCACAGCAGACAACACTGAAACCTGCTGTTTGCTCTCTTCC
>JAWQFJ010022417.1:47500-60000 GCA_034096865.1 Theodoxus fluviatilis
CAGCACGCAAGCTTTCAACTGGGCTTCAGCTGGCAGAACATGTGGCAAACGCGAATGCGGAAATTTCTGGTAGATCAGGGACAGGCAAAGTGGAGACTTCCTCGTCAGAATACACATGTCCATCGCCCGCTGCATCGCTTTCAAGAGACCTTGAATCGTTTCCAAGATTGGGATGTGCCACTGCGACAAAAAACAAACAAACAAACAAACAAAAAAATAAGGACAGCATCCGGAGTAAGGCCGCCCACGAAACAAAAATGGAATAAAATCACAAAACGATGCACATCAATAAGGAAATACAATATGACATTTGTACCCCAAACATTCATTAAGTGTGACCATTCTGGCAGAGGTATTTTGTACAGAAAATGTGAGAATGTGTTTCCCAATTATGAAGATTATTTACTGTTTATGGAGAGCGTTACAGATATACAAATGTTTACTTTTTGTAATAATTGAAAGTACATTTGCAGGAGACAAGTTCGTCATATCAAATTTTAGTGCATTAGTAGAAAAATTGTTCCACCATTGGGTTTTTTTAAACCTTGCATAATTTTTAGACGCATGCACGCAATTACAAAACTTACAAACATCAATAAATGAATATATTGCCGGGGTAAGTTACCTGTAGACATGTTTGCAGTCTCAGATAAATTTTTGTTTCGTATATTATGGTCTCAGAATGATTCTCGCTTTCATGAGAATGAAACGCATCGTGTATACATAGAACAATCAAGCTAGGAAACGTACGACACCGAGTTAAAAGATTTCAAGTTTGACTGTCACTGTCTTCTGTCTTGTAATGTTGTACTTTGTTCTTTAGTAGAATTACATCATGTGCCAGAAACATCGTCCTTCCTGACAGGGTTCCCACTTCTCCCTGTAGCTACTGTGGCTACTACTCCTCGCTTTCTTCCCTCCTCATCCTCCTGTCCCCACCTTCTGTCCCTCTTCAGGTTTCGCCTCTTCTTTCTCTCCCCATCCTCGTCTCTCCTTCTGTCTCTGTGGACAAAGGAAAACCAACTGCGGACACTTGACAGCGCCAGTGCGTTTGCGACCATCCTCCACTTGCACGGCGGTTGGGGGTTGGTTTTTTTTTTCCCTCTTGGGTGTACGTACAGAGATCGTCTGAACCACCAAGGCCCGTATCCAGAACGGCGATTTATCTTTTTAACACTCGATTTATCCCCTAACCCCGGGTTATCTTGGTACGCTCGTCAGAGGATCCTAGGATGCGCTTTGCTTTATATACTGGTTTTAAGCCAAGGGAGAGCGGAACAGACAGTTGGAATCGTCTGAGTTGAGAGATAAATCGGGGTTAAATTAACTCGCCGTTCTGGATACGGGCCCAGCGCTCCAACAGCCGTGGCAGCGCTTGCCATGGTGAAAGCAGAGGACTTCCACTCCTACGACTTTTAGAGGCTGCCCTCTTGACGTGTTCATGGACATTTGTCATCCCAGATTTCTCCCGTCCCGTGGAAAGAACCACGGCACTGCATCTCGCACAGCTTCAGCCCCCAAAGCAAGCTTGCCCATTTCCGCCTGTCCAAAGACAGGGTTCCAACAAGCGAGTAGAGGCTGAGGAGCTAACTCCTACAAGACAAGGGAAGAGTGCTGGGATGCTGACTGCCAGGAACTGGTGTTTATGGAGAACTAAAACTGAATGACTCCAAGACGCAGTACCGTGCTGGGTTTGCTTGCGGAGAGACTCGCTGCAAATCTAGAGGGAATCAGAATCGGCGAAGCAAAGGTTGCTTTTTCCCTTTCTGTGAAGAACTTGGGGGTGGTGCCGGGGTCTCACCTTAAAATGCATCACCAGGCCGCCCAGATCAGATGAAAACCTTATCACCCAATGCTATTTCTGCACGAAACCCCTTTGCCACGTGTGCAAATTATGTGTTGCCGCAGAAGAGAACAATTAATGTTTGGGCGATCGATGAAGGTAATATACTCGCTTTGTCCAGTCTATTTTCACCATTATGTTAGCATACAACCAGTTTGTCATTCAGGCATTTTTTCGCTAGATTCGTAAATTGGAGAGCCATCTTCTGTGTGTGTGTGTGTGTGTGTGTGTGTGTGTGTGTGTGCGCGCGTGTGCGTGTGCGTGTGTGTGTGTGTGTGCGCGCGCGCGTGTGCGTGTGCGTGTGTGCGTGTGCGTGTGCGTGTGCGTGTGTGTATGTGTGTGTGTGTGTGTGTGTGAATGCTCACGCGTGCGTGTGTGCACGTGTAACTTGACACGGAAAGTAAGATCTACAAAACGACTACTCTTGACAGAAGAGTTCCTCCCCACAAAATCACAAGGACGCTTGGGGCTCTGGTACAGCCAGTCTGAATGGACACTTTATTCAGCGTTTCTGACAAGACTGAGACGCGGGGTCATTTATTCACGCGACTTTCTTAAGACGTCGGGCGGAGTGCGTCAATGGAGAGAGGAGGAGTGTGACAGGGGCGCGATGACTACGCTAGGAACCTTGCAAGATCTTGCGAGGAATAGGCCGGTGTCGGCATGTGCCAACATGATGAAAGCAGGTGTAAAGACCGTCAGCTGTTTGATGTTTGACACATGTTGACACCGGCCTATAACTTGCCAGCTAGGCAGGTTAAGCAACGTGCTCCAGGAGAGAAGGACCAATCAGTGGCAGTCCTTGCATTTCTTGCCCTTGCCCAGGTCAGCCACCACCTGCAGTGCTATCACGGCCTGACTCGAACCATCCGCGATGTGCTGCTGAATCTCCAACCCAGAATGGAAGAGGGACTGGCGTCCATCCAGTAAGCCCGTGTGCTTTTCGGTGTCCTCCTCAAAGACGATTTTCTGGAAAGAAGCACGCGCTCACGAGAGACAGCTATAACGTGAACAAGTATGCCTGGTATATCTGACGCGTTGATTTTCATTCTGCTGATTTAGTGACGTGCAGACACGGTCAAACGAACCCATCATGCAGTCACGTTCAGATGTGACGTGCGGGCAGTAGCTCGCCTCCACTCTGCCCACCAGTGTGAACGCGTGCGGACGTGTGACTTTGCGTGTGCGAATGTCTATAGTGTGTGTGTGTGTGTGTGTGTGTGTGCGTGCGTGTGTGTGTGCGTTGTGTGTGTGCGCACGTGCGCGTGTGTGTATGTGTGTGCGTGTGCGTGCGTGTGCGCATGTGTGTGTGTTTGTGTGTGCGCGCGCGTGTGTTTGTGTGTGTGTGTGTGTGTGCTAAACTCATGTACTTTTTTCTGTTTCTATTGTTTGTTAGTGTATATAATTTTTAGCTTTTACTTCCTATGCAAATTCGTCACTCCTATATAAGTTTCTTGTCTTCATCATCAAAGCACTGATAACAAGTAGAAAAAATTAATTGATATGGTATAACTTTCTAACTGGCGTACGGGCCAAAAAAAAATGGTACGAAGCATATGACATTTTATTTGGTCAAGTAGCCCATCTGCATCCTAGACTGACGTTTTGCATTCATTGCATATATTAGGATTAACTGGCGTGAATACATAACAGTGGCAAATTCTGGTGGAAATCTTTTGGGTACGTTTCATTTTATTTTTTCGTGATCGAGTCATCCTTTCATGCCTTATAGCCGGTGCTTGATTACAGGACACCACTGGCACGCTCTCAGTGTCCAGCCACAGAACTCGGTCCAACGTCTATTGCAGGCCCCGTAAGCGGCAGTTTTTGCGCTGTACTCAATCACACATGTCAGTAAGCAAATGTATCGCGTTTTTTAATTAATCTCCAGTTCGCATGCAAAATGTCTAGTTACAGAATAACTGACAATGCATACGCAGAAACCGTAACCTAATGGTAGTATTCACTTCTCAAAGCTTTATGTAGAATACGTCAATACGTCGTCTAATTCGCTACATCATCGAAATCGAAACGTGGGTAACTGAGCGATGCGGTACTCTGGCAACCGTTGAATTAGGACACGTTGATAACAACAGACACTTCTTCGAGACTCCTTAGAACAAGAGTACGCCAAGACAGATAATCACGGCTCAAAATGGTATGCGCATTATGGGAATCCGGGCCTTTTCCGGAAATGCACAGCGCTTTGTTGGAATTCGTGGTGAAAACGTGGGAAAAGACGGTAATTTCAAACTGAATTACCTCTTTCTTGGATGGCACTCACAATACATCGTGCAGTGATGACCTTTGAGTTGTTTTTTTACACTTCGTTTTGCACTTCCAAACGCTGGTCGGTCGTCATTGTTGCAGGGAACACCGGACCGATCCTCACTGCATGGCCGCTGTTTCGATGTATTGTGTGTGCCATCCAAGAAAGAGGTAAGTCAGTTTGAAATTACCGTCTTTTACCACGTTTTCACCACGAATTCCAACAAAGCGCTGTGCATTTCCGGAAACGGTCCGGATTCCCATAATGCGCATAACAAAAATATATTCATGTTCAAATCTCGGACAGACCTAGAAATATCGCTCGCGAGGCTTTAAATAGATGTCACATGACCGAATGTTGTGTCTGTCCTCTACTTAAGCACCGGCTTATTGTTTATGTTGTTTGTTTAATTTAAACTTATTCTTGACAACGCCAATCAGACACTCGTAACCCGCGTAACCCTGCTTTTCAAACGTCTTTACTGATTCATTAATTCAGTATTTCATAACATATGAGCATAAAATGTTTTCATTTTACGTGTATACCTAAATGCTTGTTTCAAGGTTAAAGAAAACTGTCAATACTATTTGAATAAACACTTTTCAAGAATGTAATCAACTGAGATCAAATGATCAGCATATTGACACTGTGTGCCTGGCGTCGCTGACCTCTATTTTCTCAAAGTCTGGATGCTCGAAATCCTCAGCTTCCTCTTTTTCAGGATGGGCTGTTGTTGAATTTCCTGCCTGCAACAAGCAACAAGACAGCATCAGGCGAGGGTAAAATGGCCTTAGCGTGTTTGCACAGCCCTGCACACGCAACGAGCAACAAGGCATAACATGTCCTATGTGCCAGTATCAGCCCGTTGACCAAGTTCATAACACGTAGACACACGAAGTCTTTCACTCACGAATCGTGGCGGAAGCAGACCACATGGAAACGTGAACACTTCCCTATATTTCTGAAATAAACCGCTTTTTAGACTGCAATTAGGCCTATCTTCAAAACTCGAGGCGATGCTATTATAATGCTCTCAGAAGCTGGAAATAGCGAAAACTCAATTTCGACTAAAATCATATCAATTTACTTGCATTTTCTGGAATTTCACGCATGCGACATTGTGTAGCTTTTGCCAGGCCAGGTCCCGTACATGAACGCAGGATGGGTATAGAACCGCTCCGCCACATAACAGCCTCTCATGCAATGGGGACAGCAATAGTGTTATGTCACGTGGTAGTCATGCATGGTCAGTGTGCAGGTACGTCACAGTGAGGAGTGCGGCCTTGTCATCCCGCGTCTCTGTGGGGAATCTGCATCAACTCCGACCTCATAGAACCGGTGCAAATTAACAGAAACGACAACGATACGACACAAAGAGAAACAACAGGTATATAGACGCATAGTAACAATTAGGCACCTTTGCATGCATGCACGAGTGTGCACGCACACACTTGCGAACACACGCATATACAAATACACATGCACACATATACATACGCACGCAAACACACGCACACACACGCACACACACACACGCACACACACGCACACGCGCGCGCGCGCACGCACAAGCACACACACAAACATCTTTTACAAGAAAATAAAAAGATAACTCTAAAACAAGGATTAGGCAATACTTACTATTTCTGGATCCCCCCCATAACCATCAGTCAGTGCTACGATGCAGACGAAAACAGCGAGGATTTTCATTGCTTGGCACCGATAACAGAGGACGACCAGAGGAGAGGCCAGCGCGAGAACACTTCGTTGAGAAGCCGACAAGGGTCTCTGTGTGGTCCTCTTTTAAGGTCAGGAGTCTGCGTCATGGAAAAACAAGCAAGGAGCTGTCATCACGTGCAGACATTCATCTTCATGACGCGCAGTTCCTTTGAGCATGTCGGAGTTCAATACGAGACTGGAGGTACTTAAATTTCCGCCTCTTTCAAGTGCAACTTGCATGGTAGTTCTTAAGTTGTTAGCCCAGGGCCGAGACTGCACGCATGCTTGTCACTGGTCTCAACGTGAAGAATTGCCTAAATGTCTCGCAGTGGGAAAACCCACTATGTCGGCCTTCCATTGCACAACCTCCACATAGGCGTTTAGGCGTAGCAACTCCATACAACTAAGCTCAAAGGAAAATGTGCGTGCAAGCACGCACGCACGCATGCACACACACACACACACACACACACACACACACACACACATACAAACACACTCAAGGAAGGAGGGAGGTATATATATATATATATAAACATATATATGTGCGCATGTATGTGTATATGTGTATGTATATATATATATATATATATATATATATATATATATACAAAATATAAATATATATGTACACACACGCGCGCGCGCGCGAGTGTGTGTGTGTAGAGAGAGAGAGAGGGGAGGAGGGGGGAAGAAAGGGGGGTGCGGGGAGGAGGGGGAAGGGGGAGAGGGAGAGAGAGATGGGGGGAGAGGGGGGGGATAGAGAGGGGGGGGGGGGGGGCGGGTGGAGGGGAGACTGAAAAGACAGAATGTATTGAGTAATGTTGTACCTCGGGAGGTGTCCAGTAATATATATTCCAGTGTTGGAAAGGATATTATTCGAACATCACCGTCGCTTTTGTGTGGACAGAATGGTCGCACCTGCCTATTCTATGGCAGCACTCGCACAGATTTGGTCGCGTCGAGTTCAGTGGTCTTTCCTTGGATACGGGACCATGTAAAGAGAGGACTTGTGAAAAGTAGAATGGCCTAGATAAAATAGAACTCGAATGAATGTTATGAAAAATGTTTTAGAAGATGGATATGGAAGATATAAACTGAAGGAGTCATTTTTACTTCCTGTGAAAATGGGAAGGTGCTTTTCTGGCATCATGATACCTCACGATATCCAGCCAGCAGTTGCTTCCGTGATTTCTCGATGTCCTTTCACTCTACGATTTTTATCTGAAGAAATTGGAACATGTGTTTTCATTACAGACTGTAAAGTATTGCTGACTGCTCCCGTCCATTTGTCCATCCATCCACCTATCCATTCACACATCCAACCATCCACTACTCTACCCCCAATCCACCCACTCATCCATCCATCCTTCCATTCATCCACCAACCCACTCATATATACATTCATCCATCATCCATCCATTCATCCATCTACCCACCCACCCTCCTCCCCATCCATCTATTCATCCATCCATCCATTTATTCGTCCATCCATCCATTCATCCATCATCTATCCATCCATTCATTCATTCATCCACCCGCCTATCCACCCATCCATCCACCCACCCATGCATCTATCCGTCCGCACATCTATTCATCCTTCCATCCGTCTATCCAGCCAGCCAGTCAGCCACCCTCCCACCCTCCCATCCACGCATCCACCCACCCACTCATCCAACCATTCATCCGTCCGTCCGTCTCTTCATCTTTCTATTCATCCGTTTGTCAGTTTGTCTTTCCATCCATCCATCTACCCGTGCTATCTCTGTGCAGATGTCTCTGTGGGGAACGCCAATGGAATGTGGATTTCATGGCTGCCACTGAGAGGAAAAACTGTGCAGCATCTCGAGACCATGATGCTGAATAAATGTCTGTCTAGTTTTCTTTTTTAAACAGTCCTCATCGCCTGCTGCTCTTGTCGAAACCGGAAAAAGACTCGCAATTTGTGTCAGTGCTAATGAGGATCTAGTGATATGAAATGTTTGCAGAATTTCTTTGACAATTTTTTTTTCAAAATATAAAAAAGAAATATATTTCTGCATTTAGCTTTCAAGTCTTTCTTTTCTTACTATCGGATCACATGAAAATTTAGGAGGGGGGAAGTTGTAGTGGACGGTGAACAGTTTAGCCGCAGTTGAACAGGCTGCCATTTATATATTTCAAACCATGCTATGTATGCATCGTAAACATTTTACCTGTTGAGGTACTGGCAGCTCCACAAGAACGTGGCATGAAGCTGAAATGAAACTTGAAGCTGCTCAATGGCCACAGATGAGGCTGTGCGGTTTGAACATCCGTCTATGAGTAAAATGTCACAGTATCTTAGAAAAAAACAACCTTTTCTTTCAAATTCGGTGAGCATGAGGGACCGGTCCGGTGCTGACATCAAACCCGCGCCACTTGCAGGCAAGGGCCTGTATGCATGAGAAGGGAGGAAGATTCCTCATGAGCAAGACTTAATTCTGAGGAAAATACTATAGAAGATACGTCGGACGTTACTTGCTATGCACGAGCGATAATTTGCGTTGTAGTTATACATGTAGAAGTAAGAAGTAACTGGCTAGGCATTCCCGCAGTTGTGCGCATGCGCCTTTGGCTGCTGTCTGCTTTTTGACAGATATCGTCTTTGAGCTCATGCAAGTCCTCATGAAACTCATCTCCAATTTCTAATCTTTCATGGTGATGAAATATAAACTTGTAGATTTCTGCATCATCGAACGAATCAAGCAGACTCGTTCAGCCTCTAAACGTTGAGGCCAGTGCATGGCGGGGACATAGCTTTGCGATGTGAGACAAAGGTCAGTAGAGTCGCCAATATTTTTCTGTCTGTGCTGCATGATTGTGGTAGATTTCAGTCGGAGTTATGGACGCTTGGGGTACAGTTGCTATCAGGGAAGAAAGGAATATGTTCACCATTGACGTACGTCTATCTGCTTCTCCTGTGGATTTACAACGCCATCTAGATAGTCTGAGCATTGCGTCCCGTTGTCTTGGCCTCACCGTTAAAAGTGAAAATACATAGGTGATGGTATTCAGAAAAGGCGGATTTTTCAATAGAAGAGAACGACGGGCCATAGATTGTGAAGTTGAATCTGGGCTTTGTTTTTACCACACCAGTGTTCTTGTTTGCGGCCCTTGATATTCAAATGGTCAGGGCTAACCATAAAACCTTCGCATTTGCTGGGAACTCTGAGAAATCCATATCTTAGTGTCTCACCAAAGACTCTATACACGATCTTTGGTCTCACTGTTGTTGTTTGTTTTTCTTCAAATAATTGGACGCTCAAGTGCTTCTGGTGCTGTTTTGTGTTTCACAGTGTGTTGATTGGCTAGGAGGCTCAGTGTTAAAAAAAGCAAATCTGTTCGCATGTGAGAGCAGTCTCTATGCCAGTTTGAAATCTTCCGACAGCATTTGCTATGGTGACCTGGAGGATATCCCCCGTTCCTCACCACCACTCTCCATACAGTGAAATATCGATCCAGGTTATGTTAGACAAAGTGCCAGATAGCAAAATACCCAAGAGAGCCTACTTTACTTTTAAAAATTTGAAATCCAAAAAGATATGGACTGGGTGAAATAATTAGCGGTATATTTGTCAACATTTGACTTTGCATACGAATGGAAAAATTGCGGCACACTAAAGGACTAATGTTCCTTTAGACGCTCTAACTCATTCAAGACTGGCCACTTTATCCCCAGCTATTGTGTACCAGACGACCCATTTCTAAGCGTCACCAAAAAATTGCAATTAAAAAACTACTCATAGTAGAACTGTGAACTTTTCAGAGTTTATTATAAACAATGGTCGGCAGCATCAACTTTTCAAAGTTTGAATCCCCGATCAGGGACGGTTGTCTTCAACAGTTGGGCGCTGCTGATCCACGCTCGGGGATGTTTGTCTTGGCTGAGTTAAAGAAAGACTGCGAGACTGTTGTCTGCAGGAATGGAACTCGAAGCAGAGTGCCAGCAGCAGATTCAGGTTGTTGTTGTTTATGAACAGGACTCATACTTTTCTTTTGAATGCGAACAATATCTATCCTATAAACACGAAAAAAGTTCGTGATGCGTTTATTCGGTTCAGCATAGGATGTGACGAGTATGCTTCGCTTCGTTTCGTTGCAGAATGGACAGAGCCTGTCTGACTTGTCGTCTCATATCACTGTCACATGGCCCAGGTACTTTGTAAGTTAGTGCATGTTGTGTATTGTGCAGATCAAACATGAACGTTTTAATGGATGGAAGATAAGCTATCAAGTTCAGAGACCTGGTGGAAACAATGAATGTCCATTTAATTTGATTTTGATGAGGTACGGAACCGAGGTAAGAATGGACATTGTATTGCTCTTTCATCAGAAGTTGACATTCATATGCAACCCTGACCGCCTTGCTGAACTGTTGTTACAATCTCATACGCTTGAATTCGTCTCCTTCTGCACTGAATGGTTGTCGCCCGCAAATAATTCATCAGTCAGTCAGTCAGTCAGTCAGTCAGTCAGTCAGTCAGTCAGTCACTTAGTCAGTCATATATAAATAGTGTGTGTGTGTGTGTGTGTGTGTGTGTACACACACACACATGTACATATCCTCACATACACAGACACACCAACACACACACAAACACATATACACATGTACGCACACATACACACACATACATAAACACACATAAACACACACGCACACATGTTCATATCCTCACATACACAAACACACCAACACACAAACACACCTGTACACTCACAAACACACATACACAAACACATATACACAACTGCACATGTACACATACAAACACACACACACATACATACACACACACACACATAAAAACACACACGCACACACACGCACACACATCTACGAGACACCACGCGACACAAGAGCCCTTCACCTCAACACAGAAGACGTACACAAGAAAGCAGCAGCACAGCTCTTTACTGGGGCAAAGCTGACAACTCGGACTGACAACAGGAGGCGTTGGAGCGAAGGCTGGACTGGCTCCAGCAACCTTCACAATCTGGCCAATGCTGGACGCAGTGAACTCCTAGCCGGGCATCCTGACCCAGCAACCTTCAAGACCTGACCAATACTGGGCGCAGTGAACTCCTATCCAGGCTGGCTGACCCCGCGTTGTGTGTCAATCACGAGGACACTGCCGATTCTGGTGTATTTGTTTTCGTCATTGACCCACCAGGTGTGGCGCTCTGAAAGGAACAAGGGAGGCAAAAATAGGGTAGCCCGAACACATTTTACTGCATTGAATTATTTGCGTGACTCCATCCAGACTGGTATCCACGCACGCACCCTGCCATCAATCCATCCCTTTATCCATTCATCCCTTCATCCATCCCTTTATCCATTCATCCCTTCCTCCCTCCCTTCATTCTTCCACCCTTTTATCCATCACATGTAATCATTCATCCATTCATCCATCACCCATCTATCAATCATTCATCCATCACCCATCTATCAATCATTCATCCATCTATCAATCATTCATCCCTATCATCCATCCCTTCATCCATCACCCATCTATCAATCATCCATCCCTTCATCCATCCCTTCATCCATTATCCATCCCTTCATCCTCATTCCTTCATGCACCCCTTCATCCATCATTCCTTCATCCATCATTCTTTCCTCCATCCCTTCATCCATCACATGTATTCATCCTTTTCTCTGTCCTTTCAGACCTTGGCGTTGCTTGCTGCTGGTGGAATGAACTCGGTTCCTTTTACGGACTCAGTGGGTTGAACTGTAGCAGGTGGGGGGCTGGTCTCTGACTGCAAAGAGCAAACATGACGTCACTGTAAGAAATGTCCTGTGTGCCAGTATGAGTCCGTTGACCAAGTTCATAACACGTAGGCACACGAAGTCTTTCACTCACGAATCGTGACGGAAGCAGCACGTCATACCAGCGACGTCATACCAGCGACAACGTCATATCAGCGACAACGTCATACCAGCGACAATTTAAGAACATGAAAATCTCAATAGACAATTCACGGTTCGCTTGAAAGTTTTCTTTTTTCAAAATCGTTCTTATCAGAAAAACAGAAGTCGTGTTATCTCACGTGTCGGGACGAACGAAAGAAAATAATGTGTACGTTTTTTTTTACCCGATAAAAATGAAAACACAAAGAGGCGACGGAATGATTGAAATACTTCAGATATTTCCCGGAGGTACCATTCTGAAACCAGGTGATTTGTAGTAGGTCTGTAGGTACGTATGCTGGAGATGATGAAATGTCACAAGATTGGCAGTTCATGCTTGGCTTATGGTCTTAGAAGTTACAAGGATTGCTTCCTGTTGGTTGGATTATGGATGGAGTCTTACGGCCTAACAGCCCTTGTAGGCTATGTAAGGCCATTGAGCACGAAAATCACAAGAATTGTTTAGAGTAAGCGCAATTTACGTCACGACGTCCCTATTTATTCGCCTCTTACGAATCGCGTAGGGAGACGCGGTGGGTCAATTCTCACCCCCCAACCCACAGGCAACACATAAGCAATTTGATAATATGTGCTGCACTGTATCTGCTTCACTTTCTACTTCCCCCAGTGGGTTCGAGGTAAGAATTGACCCACCGCGCCTCCCTACGTGATTCGTAAGAGGCAAATAACTAGGGACACCGCGCCTCCCTACGTGATTCGTAAGAGGCAAATAA
>JAWQFJ010022417.1:70000-77460 GCA_034096865.1 Theodoxus fluviatilis
AGATACTTTTGCCGGTAGGCGAAATCTCTAGTTTACTAGAATGGACGTAGCTGCCACAAGAAGTGTCGACGTTGCTGCCACAGGAAATGTTGACGTAGCTGCCACAGGAAGTGTCGACGTAGCTGCCACAGGAAGTGTCGACGTAGCTGCCACAGGAGGTGTCGATGATGGTGGCACTTGCAAAGCAAGAAGATCCTCTTCAGAATCTAAGTGTCTCAAGACCTCCACAGGCAATGATGAAGACGTTAGTCCAACACGAGCTTCAGTTCCAAATAATGCAGAATATGGTGACCGCTTTATTCCTGAGTGATGGGCACTGTTCTTCTGGAACTGAACAAACTTGATGCCAGTGACCCAATCCTGAGTGTAATTGTCGGCAAGCCATGCCACCAACATATCTTTGATGTCTCCATTAGCACGTTCTACTGAGCCCTGGCTTTGTGGATGGCGCGGTTTTCCATGTACCATCACCAAAGTTGGCCAGAAGTCTTTGATTTCTGAGATAATGTGAGCTGTGAACTCGGTGCCGTTGTCGCTCTGGAGTATGGCTGGAGCGCCAAGCAACAGAAAGATGTCCAGAAGCTGTGCAGCGACCTCAACAGGTCGTTTGCTTTTGATCGGGCGAAGGACGCAAAACTTTGTTAAGTGATCTTGATACACCATGATCCATCTGTAACAGTTTCTTGACATAGACTGCATGTCAATAAGATCTACTTGCCCTCGTGCTGAAAACTCTTTGCTCAGTATGGGACGGACTACAACACCTTTAGTCATCGGTCTCTTTCTCTTCTTCTGGCACTCCAGGCACAACGATTTGAACAATTCCAGTGATTTGGTACTGATGTTTGCATATTTTTTCTGAGTCTCTTTGATCATCCTGTCACGTCCCCCATGACCAGTAGCAATGTGCGCTTGTTGAATAATATCAAATGTTTCTTCTATACTTATGAAGTATATGGAGCTTTCGTCTGAACTTGTCCTCTTCTTTATTAACTTTTCAATCGGACCGCACTGGAGAATCTCATACCTGGAATGCATAAGTAGATTTAGTTTTTGAGACAAGAAAACTGGAAAGAGAAAGAGAGAGAGAGAGTGTGTGTGTGTGTGTGTGTGTGTGAGAGAGAGAGAGAGAGAGAGAGAGAGAGAGAGAGAAAGGAGGAGAGGGGGGGAGAGAGAGGGTGAAAAAGGAAGGAGTGGCAGAGAGGGTGGCAAAAGCAAAAGAAAGAAAGAGATTGAGAGAGAGTGAGAGAGAAAGGGAGTGCGAGAGAAAGGGAGAGAGAGAGATTGAGAGAGAGGGAGAGAGGAAGGGGGAGAGAGGGAGGAAAGAGGGGAGAGAGGGAGGGGAGAGAGGGAGGGAGAGGGAGAGAGACGGGGGAGAGGGAGAGTGAGAGTGAGAGAGAGAGATAGGAAGAGAGAGATAGAAAAGAAGAGAGAGAGAAAGAGAGAGAGAGAGAGAGGGTGTTAGAGGGTGGGAGAGAGGGAGAGAGAGGGAGGGAGAGAGAGAGAGGGAGGGAGGGAGAGATAGAGGAGGGAGGGGAGGGGGAATAGAGATGGGGATAAAGAGGGAGGGGGGGGGGAAGAAGTAGAAGAAAAAGCAGACTAACACTCAAGCAGAATAAAAAGGAGACTCACTTGCTCAGTTGATAGTAGTCCCGCTGGCTTTTGGTCCTGTTGGTTGCGGCTGCACTCTTGACTTCGTGTACAGTTTTAACGTACTCTGATTTTGGAATCAAGCTGTACGTTTTATTTTCTGCGTGAAGTTTAAACAGCTCTTCAGTGAATTTCTTTTCTTGATCAGTAGCCATCTTTCAAGTGAACAATCTCGTTTGACAATGCTGTTTTCAATTCTGCTGTACAACCCAATGTGAGGCTAACTTGAAATTTTATCTCTTCAAAAACAACTCAAGATTTTGTATCCGTTCTCAACAACTGATTATCAAAGTATCTTGACACCTGTTCACAAAAAAATCATGAATTCGATGGCTTTTTGCCTGAGTTCTTTTCACTCTGCTCAACAGTACTTAAAAAAAAAAAAACTGAGTTTGACAAATTTACTGACTCTGTTTCACAAGTCAGTAAAATGGTTTAAAACAACAAGGCAAAACACTTAGGAAATTCATCGATTTCCTGAAAATTTCAGGAAATTTGAAAATTCCCCGAGTGAAACAGTAACTTTGCCAATTTACTAGAATTTTCAGGAAATTTGTAAATTTCCTAGTTTTGTGTAATTAGGCCTACTGTGACATATTTAAGGCCCAGTGGTCAGCGTGCTTGACCTGCAGTCGCTTGCGGCTAGTGGGTGCGGCGGTCCCCAGAGTTGCATGCTTAAGCAAAATGCTTAACTAGTATTGCTTCTTCCCATTCAGGAGTAAAACAGGGTATCTATCTGAGAGAGCAATGTTGGCAAATTGTTGTGTGATTAACCCTTGAATGCAGCCATGAGCCAGCATCGGGTTGGAATACTCCCCAGGGAGCGGAGTTGGTGTTGGTACCTGACTGTGTGCGTCTTAAATGTCTGTTATTATGCTTGTTGTGAGGGACCAGTGAGGATTGATCAAGCGGCCCAGTGATCAGGGGGTAAAGTGTAAAGCGGTTTGAGACCCAGACGCGGGTGATGAGTCGCTGTGTAAATCCATGCTTCAACTTTTTACCTTTACGTTGGAAAACAACGTGGGAATATATTTTATCATCCGTGCAGTGCGACGGTGTGAGTGCCATCAAGAAGTTCCTTGTAAATGAGGGCATGTCACATTCTGTCCTCATTCATATCTACGTCTGTGAGGAATATGTAAGACATGACCTAATTTTCTTGCGTGTGGAATATTTCAGACACTGCATCTCTGATGTAGTGCATTCTCACTCGGCAGGTTTTGAACACGTGATCTGTCAGTTGATGAACTGTTGGAAGATGCTCAGCCAGGCACTTCACAATTTTTTACACTTTTTATGTTTTTGATGTAATTGAATTTTGCGAACGATTCTAAAAACATGGGATGAATACTCCCGAATTAAACACACACGCACGCACACACACACACACACACACACACACACACACACACACACACACACACACACACACACACACACACACACACACACACATACACTTTATTTTCAAAAATCATTCTTCCAAACGCAAACATTCCAATACCGTCGGTCACAGAATCGTCGACACAAGATCACACACTTCATTGTCATAATGCAGAAGTTGCCATGTAAGCTTGAACACAGGAAATCACTGAAGGAAATCTGGTTTCCAGGAGAACACAGGAAATCACTGAAGGAAATCTGGTTTCCAGGAGAACACAGGAAATCACTGAAGGAAATCTGGTTTCCAGGAGAACACAGGAAATCACTGAAGGAAACCTGGTTTCCAGGAGAGCCCAGGCTGCGTCTAAGTACTCACGGACTTTGTGGTCTGGCAGACAGGGGAGCGCTCTGCAGCTGTACAGCACAAACACGTCCTCACTGAAGTACGTCACAGTGAACATCGCCTTGACCGTCACATTGGAGCTGGGATCTGTGCGGAGAAACCAACAGGTCTTATATACCGGTGGGAGGCAGGTTGTCCAATGCATCGCGTTTTGTGACTAGGGTGACCGTGGTTTCTATTTTCTGGGTTTGTGCAGACTGATGGATGTGCAGGTGCTACTTACTGGTTACTGCTTGGGGGTAAGAATTGGCCTACGGCATCTCCTTACGCGGTCCACACAAGAAGAATTACGAGAAATTGAGACTTCCCTTTTTCTTATTCTAACCGGCTCTAGCTATTTTCATGATCAACGGTCTTAAATAACCTACAAAGGCTGAAAGGCCGTAAAATTAAATTTCTTTCATTCATTCATTCATTCATTCATTTATTCATTTATTCTTTCATTCATTCATTCATTCATTCATTCATTTATTCATTCATTCATTCATTCATTCATTCATTCATTCATTTATTCATTCATTCATTCATTCATTTATTCATTCATTCATTCATGCTCAGTGGCTTATGTGAAATTTTGCACGCGCGCGCGACAGTCTGCAGGTTCAGCCTAAAGATTACTTTTCTCGCCTGTATCGCTTGCTGCAGCGAAAACTGTGAACCACCTGTTTTGAAAAGCTGATATTAGGGGGACAATCTTTCCTGGAGTGATGTTATCTTTCTTTCAAACTCTTAATCAAAGTTCAGCACCTAGAACATTGCACATCTGTTGCAATGAATATAACATCTGTCGTGCCGAATTTGTGAAATTGCCGATTTCGTGTAATCAGCAGCTTTATTGCTCATTTCACGTAATCGGCAAAACGTTGCCTAATTCACGTAATAGGCAGCGAACTGCCGAAAATGTGTAACGCACTCAAAACTTTGCCCAATTCACGAAATAGGCTGTCGATTTCGTGAAATAGGCAGCTGATTACGCGAAACAGGCAATGTCTGCCCATTACACTAAATCGGCAAGATATGAAACTGATTGTTCGAAATAGAAATTCCATTTCGATTTGTTCGTTGTGCATGCTTTTTTCGATTGTTGGTTGCTGCACTGATCTGACCTGAGTTGCTTCGATTATTTCGTTGTGCATGCTTTTCTCGATTGTTGATTGCTACACTATACACTGATCTGAGTTGCTCTCAAATGTACTTCTCTGATCACAGAAGAAAATATACTTGGAGACAAACACATAGAGAGAGAGACAGTGCAGGGGTGTGTTATTTTAACTTTTAGAAGGAACATGGGTGATCAATTCCGAAGTAAGTTTTTGGACAAAATTGACAATGAAAACTTCCAAAGATTCTCTCTTCCATCGACCGATGACTACCGACAAATGGTGAATATGTTGTCGAACGTCAACGAAAGCAGAGACCGGACCTACTACTACGTCAAGCGCAAGTTCTCCCTAATTGATGTCCATGGGTTGAAAAAAATAATCAAAGTAAGTTTCTCTCTCTCTCTCTCTCTCTCTCTCTCTCTCTCTCTCTCTCTCTCTTTATCCCAGTGTATTAAAAGTTTAAAGTCTCTCTCTCTCTCTCTCTCTCTCTCTCTCTCTCTGAATTGAATAGTCGAGGTTGTTACTGAAGATATTTATATATTTCATTGTTTAATTGCAGCCTCCAAAAAACCCGGGTGACCCACCAACATACATCGCGGCAAAATCCGAATTGTTTGACATTCTACTTGAGGCCCATGTCAGTACCGGCCATGGAGGAGAGAAGAAAACAAAACAAGTTGTCGATGAGCGATACAGCAATGTGATCATGAAAATGGTCAGCATATTTGTGTCGCACTGTGAGACATGCCAGCGCAAGAAATCGAAGCCCAACAAAGGTCTTGTCGTAAGGCCAATCCGGAGTGACAGTTTTGGCAGCAGAGGACAGGTTGACTTAGTTAACATGGAGTCAACACCAGATCGTGGCTTCGTTCAAATCTTGAATTATCAAGATCATTTCACCAAGTTTCTCATTCTCAGGCCGATGAAATCTAAAACAGCCGCGGAGACAGACCCACAACTTGATTGATATATTCACGACAATTGGCGCCCCCTCCATTCTTCAAAGTGACAACGGAGAGAATTTGTTGCCGGGGTGATCAACGAGCTTAAAATGATGTGGCCACAGCTGACCATAGTCCATGGTCGTGCGAGGCATCCACAAAGCCAAGGATCAGTGGAAAGGTCAAATGCAGATGTAAAGCAAAAATTAATTGCTTGGACGGTGGACAATGAGTCTACGCAATGGGCAGAAGGGCTACGCTTTGTGCAACACCAGAAGAATTCCACCCCTCATCGGAACCTTACAAACAAATCACCATACCATGTGGTATTCGGACAAAAACCGATGTTGGGTCTACTTCGTACGACGTTACCAAGAGAAGTCATTGCTCATTTGGAGACAGAAGAGGAACTCGAGTCTGCACTGCGAGAAATGCATGACGACAGCTCCAATCTACCGACGGAAGAAGGAGCAACAACAGAGAGACCAGCAAGCGAGTGTGAAGAATCAGAAGAAGAGGAACGAGAACGAGACGGAGAACTTCAGTCAGCGCTAGAGTCAGAACGATATGGAGATAGAGAGGAGAATGGTGCATCTGATTTAGACAGACTATTTCGCCAAATAAGAGCAAGGAGCACACCGGGGCAACAAGCCAGACTCGATCCTGTTGCATCACGCATTGATGCCATCTCGGACCAGCGGGCTAATGCAGCTCTTGGCCAAGAAAGGAGTCGACAAGAAATGAGCAGGAGCGCTCAGCAGTCAGCAGGCGAAACGACACCGGGGCAACAAGCCAGGAGCGCTCAGCAGTCAGCCGGTGAAACTGCTTCTGGAGAAGGGGCATCATTTGGAAGACTCGATCCTGTTGCATCGCGCATTGATGCCATCTTGGACCAGCGGGCTAATGCAGCTCTTGGCCAAGAAAGGAGTCGACAAGAAATGAGCAGGAGCGCTCAGCAGTCAGCAGGCGAAACGACACCGGGGCAACAAGCCAGGAGCGCTCAGCAGTCAGCCGGTGAAACTGCTTCTGGAGAAGGGGCATCATTTGGAAGACTCGATCCTGTTGCATCGCGCATTGATGCCATCTTGGACCAGCGGGCTAATGCAGCTCTTGGCCAAGAAAGGAGTCGACAAGAAATGATGTCCTCAAGCAACGCAAGACTACCACCTTTGTGTGTTGGTGAGTGCATTTTGGTTCCAGTGTCTGAGTTCGACAGAGGGAGGCTGGATGGTAGAAATATTGTGGGAGTGGTGTCAGAAATTACACGCAATGGCTGCTACAGGGTAGCGACACGTCACGGCATAATAAACACATCGTACTGCCGAAATCAAATTATGAAGGCAGGCAGTCAGTTGCTGACGCTTGAAGACACTTCTCAGGAAGTGCATAGTGCTCGCAAAGTAGCATCTTTGCACTCTGCAACAGGCGGCCAAGGCTACGCAAAATGCTCATGTGCCACTGCTTGTAGCACAAAAAGATGTGCATGCCGAAAGTCCGGCACTTTGTGTCACAGTCATTGTCACCCGAGAAATGCCAAGTGTAAAAACAAATAGATTGCAGGAAATTGACAATGGAGTTTGTTTGCTTAGTCTAAATGTGCTTTATGCAATTTGGAAGCATAATATAATCATTATTGTGTTAACACTCATTATTATATTGTTTGTCTGTTTGTTTGATTCTGCTACATTAAAGGTGCTTTCAAGCTAAACTCATGTTTTGAATTATATGAAACAAAAAGGAAAACATTTAAACATAATAGAACTGGAGAAACTTGCCGATTTCGCGTAATGGGCAGACATTGCCTGTTTCGCGTAATCAGCTGCCTATTTCACGAAATCGGCAGCCTATTTCGTGAATTGGGCAAAGTTTTGAGTGCGTTACACATTTTCGGCAGTTCGCTGCCTATTACGTGAATTAGGCAACGTTTTGCCGATTACGTGAAATGAGCAATAAAGCTGCTGATTACACGAAATCGGCAAT